>JAAXYW010003955.1:0-10285 GCA_036851895.1 Orthonychiurus folsomi | reverse complement strand
AACAAGTCAGAACTTTAACTTAGAAAAAACGTTAACTTTAATATAAAACCGAAATTTTCAACATGTCCTGCTTTGAAATCATATAAAAGACTATGCAGAATTCTTTTACCTCGGCATACATCAATTCAAAGCGCCTTTTCATCTCAAAGTTTAACTTTTTAGCCACCTTCCATTATTCCACGCTTGGCTTTTCTGCATGGATATAAGCCAAGCCTATTGAACGCCATTTGATTTCAAAATGCTTTAAATGAGGTGGAAAACTTGATAGCTTTGGATTCTATGGATCCTTTCCTCTAATTCACTCCTTCTTATTCTCCAAAAGGTCGGTGAAACTTTCCCCAACTTTTCGCATGTGTATGCATGGATTGGAAGACTAGTTCTGAAGCCAGGAAGTGGAATTTATTGAATAATTTATTGTTCCTCGCCTGCTACATGCCACGTACAGCATGGGGACCGAATTCCCTCGTGCAAATAAGTTTGATTTGAATCCCCAGAATCCTTCCATTTCCCAATCGAGGCCATTTTAAACTTTTTTTAAGCTTAGCTGCATGTCGACGTCCTTGACACTCATCCCACCACCACCACACGAGAAGAAGAAATGGGCTCTTGAACTTTTTGGCACATAACTCATATATCCCTCAGACCCAATTTGTAATCCCTTGACTAATTTCATTCGCAAAGATCATTTAAATCCGTCATCACTTAATTTGTCCGAACTGATGCTTGTGTATAAGTATGTATGATTAACCCAGAGAAATCCGACGGACGCCAAGTAAGTATAATAAAAGTACGTAAGCTTGGCTTCTAATGGGATGAAGTTATTCACCGGAGTCGGGCGTCCCTGAAATAACTCGGCGTGTCCGCCCTTATGGCGACCTGTCATGTTTACCATTGGGGCCAAAACCTATCCTCAAGTTTCCTTTCTCTTTTAATGCAATTGACATGGGGACTCCTAGAATTAAGATTCTTGGCCAATATGCCAGTATGTAATGTTATGTAGAACTTCCCGGGTATTTTTTTTGTGTATGTGTCGCCCTGTTGTTAAGAAGCTGACCTTCATGCTTCATGGCTCTCCGACAACGACATCGTCCATAATTTCTGGGTACATTAAATGCCCTTCATTACTGTGGAATGTTACTACACTATTTCTAAAGGGTGGTGCCCAGAACTTGTTAAATAAAGAATAGCATATGCATTCTTCAAATTTAAACGATCTTGGTTTCTTAGCCATAGATACAATGGAGAATAGTTAAAAGTATGAAATTTCTCCAGAAAGTAATGGAAGTTTGAGTCATATTGCATTTTTGAGTATCTGACGCACCACCCTTTGAATATTTCCCCCTGAGATTTTATATTTGCACGCGGTGAGGTTATTTTTAGGAAATGATCAAGTTTATTAGAAAATAAATTTTGTCCCTGAAATCCATTGAATGCAGGATGAGCGGATGAGTCGTCGGATCCTGTAGCATCTGGTTCCCATGCTCTTGCCCTTCGATCCTCTTGGAATTTTATTTAGGGGAGACTCGAATGGATTGAATTTTACGTTTGATGGCGTGGTTTTTGAGGTTCCGCTCCGTTGTTTTATTCCTCCGACCAACCTTCCTTGTGTTAAATTCATTGTCGCCCTGCCTCCTGTCTGCTGGCGGGACAGAAGCAAGTAACATGGGGAATACCCCCATACATTCTTACGGACCGTAAAACTACAATCATATACCCGGGTTTTGTGGTGGAATTTGATCACAAATTGGAAATCGAACAAAATTTGAATAAATGATCTGTGAATTTGACGTGTATGTTGCAGAAGCAAATATTGTCAAATGTGATTGAATTGGATTTTAGCATTTTTGGTAGGCGGGATTTTGAATTTTCAACAAAAGGGATCCTCCAATCCTTTACGGTTCGGTTGGTCCTGTCTTGGGCCGAGAAGTTAATCTGTGGAGTTTTGGGAAAGTGATATCTGTCAGTTTTCTGGGTGTGGAGATGCGGGACTTTCACTTCACTCCTATTGCCTCTAACTTTCCTTTTATAGCCCCGGCTTTCTCCCCCTCTCCCTGGAAATAAAGGCTGGAAAAGAGAATGACTTTCCAGGGGGGAACCATTTATTTCTCTCCCAAAGTTATTTTACTTTTTTTTCGGAAGGGAATGAAAGTCGGCCGACAGCGGGAGCGGCTCGTCGATGAAAATTTCATCCACCAAAGTACCATCCACATCATATCTAATTGGGGGGTATTTTCCTCGGCTTTAAAAACTGGAGGAGGAGGGAGTCGAGTTTTTATTGGCTTTCTGCAGACACATATGCACAACTATAATTTGTTGAACAGCGTTCGTTGAGTTAATTGATAAGAAAACAGGTTCAGTACAGTACTGCGGAAGTTGCACGTAGTTTTGAAGGTCTACAGTATATACACTTCCGTACAAACATTGACATTTCGTCGCATAAGATTCTTGTTGTCCCTGGTGGTCTGAAGACATTTATTTGGACTACCCGCCACAAGGTTGAACAGAAAATTAAGACAGGAAGGTCATACAAATAGGGGAAAGGGATTCAAGAAGTCCTTGACTGTAATGAGGAAAGGAAATACAATTGTCTCTGACGACGAGACGCATTTCCCAATTTCTGCGTTATTTTCTCGACCAGTTTTGATAAGACAAACTGGGAGTTTTGAAGTTGGCGTGTTTGTGTATGTACAATAGTATTATGGTTCGGTACAATAGCATATTTTATACAAAAAGAAATTGGATAATTTTGGCTGGAAAGATAAACGAGAAACTTTGGACGAGAATCAGGATTGGAATTGGAATATCAGGGAAAGCCCAAACCCGCTTGCTTGGATTTTAGATTTGGAAATGTCAATTTGAATCTACGATATTTTTGATTAGGCGGCAGGGCGAAGACCTGGATTAAAACAGCCATGGGGTTTTACAATAAAATAAATTGGTTTCCACAGTTGGAGGTAAGAGAGGAAGGTTTTGTGGGCAAGGTTTGTGGTGATTGAACTTGATTTCTACCCATACCCGCCACCCCCAGTCCTAAGCTCCAGGGTACATGACCTGCTAAATCCGCCGTGTCAACCACAGGGGTTAATACATTTTCATCTTGGAGTCCCCTCCATGTGAGTCCCTTCGGTGAAAGTTAAAGGCTCAGCGGGTGAAGGAAAGGGATGCTGACGAAAGTGTTGTATTTCAAATTTGATTTATGACGTGGTTCTTATATTTTGTGGTTGGGAATCAAATGAAGAGTGGGGGATTTCATGCTTTGATTTGATTAGTTGGGAATATTTTGGAGGGTCCGTCCACGTGTCATGAGGACGTTGGCCTGATTAAAATTTGATTGATTGTCAGTATTTGAGTAGGACATGCCGGCCGGTTTTTAATTAATGTGAATTAAGTGTAGGAGTTTTAATGTATAGCAAATTCTAATGTTGTTTTATTTGATTTACGTAGCGATGTCGATCTCGAAAACCAACGCCATCTATCAGATGCGAATCACTCAGGGAGTTCCTCAAATTCCAGCCTATCTGCAAGGTAAGTGCTTTGATTTCGGAGAAAAATTAAGTGTAAAACACAACCTGATTTTATTATTTATTTTGTGATCCATGAAGTAGGAGTGCTGGTGCGGACAGTCCAAGTTCCTCCTTAGAATTGGTTCATCAATCCGGTCATCATTCCTCCTCATCTTTGCCAGGACGGAATTCGGAGACACCGGAAACGACCGTCGGCCATGGAGCTCTTCCAGACTACAAGACCCCACAAAGTTGGGAGGGGGACAGTGATATTGAAATTGAGCAGGATCCACCGGATTGGACGAAAAATGTCCCGGATGATGTCATTGCATCCATGACACCGCGGGAAAAGAAAAGACAAGAAGTTTTGAATGGTAATTAAATTATATTTTGAAATAAGGGACTGGTTTCTCATTAAATCCACGTGGGATGGAATGAGTTGCGGGTCAAGTCCTTGAATTCCCTAGTTTCTGGATGAAACTTAATGATGCATGGCTAACGCTAAAGAGGATTTTCCTTGCTATTTTGAGAGCCCCGTGCCACAGCTTTGAGTGACATGGTAGTGGCAGGCCAGACATTTGTGGAACTTGAAATCCGAGAAATGCGACTACTGGGAGGGAAGGAAAGCGCGGCACGGGGCGCCTTGAAAAGGAAAGCGGTTGGTGGTGGAAAAGAAAGTAGTTCGAACCGCTTTCTTTTTTTTTCACTGTTGGTTCTCACGTAGTGAAACCCTACGAATGCAACCAGTCACACATGTGTAATCCTGTTTAATACTATTTGCATTCCATGTCAGTTCTTTGGAATCCTGAGAATAATGTTTGCACAAATACACTCAGTCAGATGCTGGATTATTTGTATGGAATGGAGTGAACATGTTTCTGGCTTCACGTGGCTGTACCATGGCATTTCCCTTCATTAAAAAGTGTTATTTTTATCTGCTGGTTTCCATGTGTAATTTAATATGATGAGTTTGAACAAAAAAAATTCTTGGCTTGCGGCTATTATTTGGTATTTGGAAATCTGGCATTGCCCCTTTTCCCAACGAGAAACTAAATTGTTTTCAAAATCCGATAAAACCTTGAGAAGAGCTCATGTCACTCATGCTGACCTTAGCTCCCATGGCCACACTTTCCAGCAAATGAAGTAGAATTTTCTCGGATGAAACACCGGGTGTCAGGCTCAAGTTGCCAGTTAATGATGACTAATGCCAGACCCAAAAGTCACAAGGCTACCCTGGAACCTGTACATGTTAGAAGTAATTTATTTTGTATTATTTTCCAGAACTTTTACACACAGAGAGGTCACACGTGCGAAATATCAAAGTCCTTGATCGGCTTTTCCATCGTCCGATCCGGTACCAACAGCATCTTCCGGCGGAGCTGGTTCAAATGTTATTTGGGAATTTAGAAGAAATGTTGGAAATCCATGGACAGTTTAATGCGGCGCTTAAAAAGAAGAAGAAAGAGAATCCTTTGATTGGTGATATTGGTCCGGTGCTTTTGGAAGTTGTAAGTCATCATATTTTAATGTCGAAAAGTTTTGAAGAGATGAAATATGAGTGAAGTTGGTATGAAGTCACTTTTTATAAAGTTCAGTTTAATAATTTGAAGTTTGCGATCCTTTTGGCGTTAACAATGTCAATTTTATCCCTGGGGCTGGAAGCTACCCTTCAGTTTATTAGGGATTTCGGCGAGCGTTGATATTGCCAAAGTTAAATCCGTATAAATCATTTGAATTTTCCAGGCCAAGGACTTTTCCAATTCCCTGTGTAATATGTATTCACGGAGTGTTGAAAAGTTGACTCGCCAGTCCTTTATTAATGTTTCTGTCTCTAAATTTCTTTAATGCTAGGATACTGATGAAATATGAGTGAAGTTGGTATGAAGTCACTTTTTATAAAGTTCAGTTTAATAATTTGAAGTTTGCGATCCTTTTGGCGTTAACAATGTCAATTTTACCCCTGGGGCTGGAAGCTACCCTTCGGTTTATTAGGGAATTCGGCGAGCGTTGATATTGCCAAAGTTAAATCCGTATAAATCATTTTAATTTTCCAGGCCAAGGATTTTTCCAATTCCCTGTGTAATATGTATTCACGGAGTGTTGAAAAGTTGACTCGCCAGTCCTTTATTAATGTTTCTGTCTCTAAATTTCTTTAATGCTAGGATACAGAAATATTTTGGATGACGATCAAGTGCATTTTTATTTTGTATTTGCAGTTTGATGGGGAAACGGCAGAGAATTTTAAGAAATCCGCCGCCTGCTATTGTTCTCGACAACAAATTGGACTGAAGGCTCTAAAAGAGAAACGTGAGAAGAATCCAAAACTGAATGCATTCCTGTCGGAGTCAGAGCAAGAACCTGTGTGTCGCCGTCTTCAAATCCAAGACATGATCCCAATGGCAATGCAGCGCCTTACAAAATATCCACTCATTTTTGAAAATTTGTACAATTGTACGGACCCTGACACTACGTTGGAGCGACAAAGTATTCAAAAAGCGGTCGACATGAGCAAGGAAATCCTGAATTGTGTTAATTATGCCAAAAAGGAGGCAGAAGACTACCAAAGACTTGTGGAAATTCAAAGGCGGATAGATCGATCATCTTTGGAAAAGGGTGTCGACAAAACAGCGGATTTGGCTGCAATTAATGAACTGAAGGTAATTGAAACCAAACTAGTTGGACTAGTGAGGTCTATTTATTGTAATAAATTTATCAATGTTTGATATGATTAATTATTTTCAGAATTTGGATATAACCAAACACAAGTTGGTGTTTGAAGGGCATTTACAATGGAGAATGAAATATAAACAGAAGAATGAAACGAATGTGGATGTACTTCTTCTCCTTCTCCATGACATTGTGGTCCTATTAATCAAGCAGGATGAGCGCTACCTGCTCAAGCTCCATGTAACAAACAGCTATCCTCAAAGATCAGAGAGGATCGTATTCAGGCCTGTGATTAAATTAAATAACATGATTCACCGTTCCAACGCTTCCAGTAAGTTTAGTAGTCACCTATGCATTATTACAGCATTTCACATTCTCTATGGTATTCTGACAATTATTGTTTTAATTTGCAGGTAAATCAGCGTTCATACTTATCAACGTTAATTCATCCTCCATGTATGACCTCGTCTGCTCATCACCTGAGGAGCGGAAGCAGTGAGTGATCTTCTCTTCCTTCTAAAAAGCTTTGTTCTAGAATATTTTTATGGGCCACACCATCTGAATTGCCATTGACTCATTCCCTATTTTGGTGTGATCCCAAATTAAAAGTGCACTGCAGCATTTTGTTCACTTTTATGTAAATTATACCATGCAGTTCTGAGATTTGTTACTTCTGATTGGGTGGTTTGCTGTACACGTTTTGGAAGACTGGGCAGACTATTAAAATATTGGCAGTAGATGCTTCTTAGGAGGTATCAAATTAGAACACGGCTCTCGTGGAATTTTGGTCACAAAAGATTAGTCATGCCGCACGTTGTTCAAATTTGTTGAGCAGATGTCGAATGTATGTCAGATTTCCACAATTCCCGATATTTTCCCAGTAATTCATTGGCTTCGGCAAGAAATGAAAGAATAGATGGATACCACAGGGAGAGACTAACAGTCTAGCACAAAATATATTAGCGGAATGGTATTAGAAGAACTAGTAAACGTCGTAGCGAATCTCGAAATTCAACCCGAAGCAAATCGGCGGCACTTTCATGGGGATCTCGTTTTATTTGCAAATCCCTTCAAAGCTGTGGCATAGATGGCGAAATTGTACTATTTGCGTAGGATTTGTTTATTTCAAAGAAGTTTTCCCTTTCCGAGTACTGCACAGCTCTTCCGTTGTATTTGGTCATAAGCCAGAAATAATGACTCGAGGAAAAAAAATCTCCTTTCGAATTCTGACGTACAGGATGCAAGGGTTGTTTTTAAACAAGGATCAGAGATCAAAATTATTACCGCGCCGAGCGGCATTACCATCAGAATCTGATCCGTATTGTCAAACCTTGAGATTTTAATGGAGGATATGCCTTTATTGGCTGCCCTATTTTATCTTTTTAGTCCCTTGTGATTTGCTGGGATGTCAAACTGCTCTGACCAATGGGTATGTATGATCGTACCATCGCATCGACCAATAAAAAAATATCCCTTCCATATAAATGCTAAGTCGTATTCCCCTTGGCCTATATTCCTGATCATGTTTGATTTACAAATGCACTTTCCTCCACCACCCGTAATGTCCACCAAGTGGTTAGTTGACTGGACATGAAACTCATTTTAGGAGCATTTCTAGTTTGTCGATACTTTCGATGGGCGACATGGGGGCAGCTGACTTTTTAAGTGGATTTTTTTTATGCGGGGACGAATCTCTTATCAAAGTGTAGACCCGCGTGTAGATAATACTTTGTCCAGAGACAAGGTCAACCAAGAAAAAGATCAAATCCATTGATTTTATTCGGAATAAATTTTATTTAGGATAGGATAGAATAAAATTGAATTTCATAAATCTGGATGTTGTGGATGAATTTCCAATCCATAATGATATTCTACGTGACACAAATCGTGCTAGGGTTTGACAACAACTTTATTTTGCGACTCTACGTCGTATCCAACTTAGGTGTCAAAGTGTCCTCATTTGCTCCCCTTCATAATATTTTCACGCGTAATTTCATATGCGAGGGCGGTCACACCTGAAGGTGTTTGTAAAATAAGACTTTGGTGAAAGATTCATTTCCCTTCTTCCCATCTGTTTCCGGAGGAGTTTGGTTTGCCAAATCGGTTCGGTGGTTTGGTTAGTTTGAATTTTGGGATGACTCAAGTTTCTGACCAATTTCTTATTTTGAAAGGCTGGGTTGGAGGTCAAATGTCACCCATACATTATCATTTTGTCTTCTCTTCACCAGTAGATTCAAATTTGAGTCCCCTTCAGTTCCACGACGACAGATTGGAATTGCACTCCATAAAAATAGATTGGGGGCTAATAATAGTCCCGTCGTCAGAGTTTATCCGAAAAGAATTGAAGCAGGGAGAGCGGGGCAGTTACCCGACTTCGGGTAACACTTATGCAGAAAAGACTTGCCGTGCATTACTAATGGGGTTTTCAGTGGCGGTGGCTGGTTGCCTGAAAAATATTCAGTGAGTGTTCAGTTTGCATCCGATTTTTTGGAGGTGGTGTCCCGTCCCACTACTGTCTTCTTCATTTGAATATCACTTGTTGTTAGGAAGTAGGAACCCATAGAAATTGTAATTAATGTAGAACGGCTATAAATCATGGCCCCAATAAATTATCCTTGCTTAAAACTACTTCAGTAGCAAAAAAGAGTTTGCATGCAATTCCTTGAGTTTTTCGAATTGCGAAATCGTGCTCTGTGAAGTGGAAATCTCGCCCTCTTGCCGCTGACGCTGAAGGATTTTGAGAGTAATTAGTGTTTTAATATCCCCCGACTTGGAAAATGTCAAACCATCCCCTCAAAAATGTGTTCAATGGCGTTCAAACCCAAGCCTCAAGGTGTGTGTGTTAATTTGCTTGACCTAATCTTTGGGAAATTATCTATAAAAGGCACATCCCACATTATTGTAGTTCAAGTGAATGAAATAGACGAGAATAATTAACTATATTATATTTATGATTTAACAGATGGTTACATCAACTATACCAAGGCTACTGAGGACTTTCGGAAACACCAGCAAGAGTCCCGGCATCCGAATTCCAACATTCCACCTCCTCTCCCTGAAACTGATGAGCGAAACAAAGAGTAAGTGCATGTGGAAAGGCGACTTCGTTTTTCCCCTCTGTCTGGTTTCTGTGAAGCTATTTTGGGGCTAATGTTAATTATGTTCCCACTGGAATTTTAAGAGGCGCCGAAGGGTTGGGGAATTTTTTTAATGAATTTCAACTGCTTTTACTAATGAATCTTTTTTCATGGGGAAATTATTGCATAACAGATGTTGATTTGTGTGAAAATATTTCTGAAGATGTACCCCTTCAGTGAATCATTTACCGTTTTATTAGATTGACATGGTAGTGTTGGTATCCAATTTTATACTTGTTTTTTCTTATAGAACTGAAGCTGGAGAAAATGAAACCGGGAGTGGACCAGAACCATCTCCAGTCAAAGACAGTATTGCCGCTCCTGAAAATAACGGTTCCTCTGTAGCTGACACTCCAGTCTCTCCTGATTCGACAGGAAGTGCCGCAAGTTCCGGTAAGATTTTTGTTATTTCAAGTTTGGATTCTGAAGTTGTGAGTCATTGTCGCCTGCCTCCGCTTCGCCGTTTGTAGTTTTGACATATGGCTTCCCGATTCCACACTCTATTGATGCAACCGTTTTTAGTGTTAGGCGTTTAGTCCTGATAATGTACTTGGTAGGCCTGTGTTATTGCATGGCAAAAGCAAACTCTTAAGATGTCTTCATTTCTCTAAGAAATTATTTGCTTTGCTTGACGGACAAGCTATAATCGTAAAGTTTTGTTGGAATCATGTGTTCAGTTGTGATGCGAATCAGGGATAGCTGGCGTGCGTGGGATGCTCTGGAGCATAAAGCTTCGTCCTTGAGTTTTTATTTTCTTGCTCCGGGTTGTCAAATTTAGGAAGAGTAGCAAATAGTTAAAAATAAGTGGAAAAAATCCAGTTTTTTTTTGGTTTTTTATTGATTTTGGCAGTGGGCGACAACATGCTTTTGGAGGATGGGTTTTTATTTGTCGTTTGATGGGTAATCCCCAAGGTTTGAGGTTAATGGGTTTTTGCTTTCTGGATTTAATCGACCGAATTTTACTGTCAAGGGTCGTCA
>JAAXYW010003954.1:0-10285 GCA_036851895.1 Orthonychiurus folsomi | reverse complement strand
TATTTACGTTGCATGTCAGAACCAGAACGGTTGATTGATCGGTATACTCCATTTTGCCAATACTGGTGAATGCTCATGAAATCATCATAAAACAAATGAAATGGACAAATCTAGCGTTCCCAACTCCAAATCGCAGGCCGCGTTAAATTTCTCTTGCAATCAAGTTAGCAGGCAATTATAATTTCGTCATTCCGCTCAACTGGTTTTTTTTAAATCTTGCACTCTAAACTCTAAAAAATTTTCATACTATGATTTTTTAAAGGTACAAATTCTTGGTACAAAAAAACAAGAAAGGCAAAAGATGATTTGTATATCGTGCGCAAGCGCTGCCTAAACCTACCATCTGTCTTGGATATGTTCAGCGTCATTAACGTCACTGAAATTTATTATTTAGTGGAAATTTTTATCCTCTGTAACACTACTTCAAATAATACAGGTCCTACCTGTCAATTGTGTAAATCATGTAGGACTTAATAAATTGATTCTTCACCCGACTAGGTCTGCTTCCATCGCGTAAATATTGCAAGCGTAAAATCATAATACTTTGTTTTTGTTCAACCAACGGTCATAAAATAAATAAATCCAACTGGTAGGTCATTGCAATCACAATGAAGTCGTGGGATGATCATACGCATTAACGAACCAGATCCCGATTTATTGTCCAGGGAGTAGATTTGTCAAGTTCAACCTTCGCACCGCACTCACTCTGACTGTTTTCCTTGTTTGCTTGCGTAATGTTACTCACGCAAGTCAAATTGTATAAATGTCCTTCATACTAATCGTATCCATAAAACAGTTACACTGCCATGCGGGTGTGGTTTATTGTAGATTTGCAAATTTTACGCAAAACCAATAGCCAAATTTTAGAAACTGTCGTCAGAAGTTCGGAGGAAAGCCAGACGTTTCGAATTGTGCAAACATGAACTTTATCAATTGTTGACAACATGGATGTCAGGGATTATGAAGTCAACTATAAAAGTACAGAACTAGAGAAATATCAGAACAAATCAATTCTACACACTCACCTTCTGTAAACCTGTTTGCGATTTATTGCAAGGAAGTTTGCAAATTTACTGTTTTAAAGCTATTACATTTACAACTAAGCTAAAATGCCAAAAATTTTAATTTTGGTCATTCTTGGCTTTTCGGGGTATTCCCTAGTGGCAAGCCACGGGCGTCTCGTAGACCCACCTGGCAGATCTACTCTTTGGAGAAATGCAGAATTTGCACGATTTAGTCCACCACAGAATTATCAAGACAATCAACTTTTCTGTGGAGGATTCCAAGTATAACATCACAATTTCTCAACCAAAAGGCATTTTTACTAATTTTCTTCTCAATTTGTCTTGAGATAGGTTCAAATGAGCAATGGTAATAGATGTGGCGAATGCGGTGACCCCTGGCATGAGCCAAGACCACGTGAAAATGAAGGAGGTGGTTTATACGGTCGTGGGATTATTGTCAGAAATTACGTTTCCGGTGGGGTAAGGAAAATAAAGATGCATATAATCGATGGGTATTCTATTGTGGTAAGAAAAATTGGTTTTCTTACTGAAAATCATCCAATGCCAAATTTGTAATTAGCTGATTACCGTAAATGTTGACTTGACTGCCAACCACATGGGATATTTCGAGTTCCGTCTTTGCCCACACAACAATCCATTGACCCCAGTTGATCAAGAATGCTTGGATAGATACCTCTTGGAACACGCGGACGGTTCTGGCACTAAAATCCAAATTGCTGGATCTTACACGGGACCAATCATTGCCACTCTTCGTCTTCCAGCAGGTGTTACATGCACACAGTGTGTACTGCAATGGCATTACAAAACTGGTACGTTACTTTCAAATCCTGCTCCCCTGCTGTTGCNACAAAACTGGTACGTTACTTTCAAATCCTGCTCCCCTGCTGTTGCGCAATAGAGCTGAAATCAAGATGACACATTTTGAATAAATTTCCAAAATTTCAGGAAATTCCTGGGGAGATTGTGGTGATGGAACAGGAGCAATTGGTTGCGGACCCCAAGAAACTTTCAGGCTAGTAAAACATAACATTTATTTTTATGCAAGCAATTATACACAGGCGGATCAGAATATTTTTGAGAATTAATTTAATTTTTATTCTTGCAATTGCAGGGGTTGCGCTGATATTGCTATCCAGTAAATGGCAAACTCAAAAAATGCTAAAAGAAACAATCAAATTATAAAGCATATTAATTTTTTTAATTATTCCGTTCAATTTTTGAGCACAGTGCCGTGGTAAGCATTTTCAAGATATTGTAGTCTACCTAATGTATAGTAAATCCTTTAAAATTTGTGCAAACAGACAGAACGGAAAGTAATTTATTAACATAAGAGGTTGTGCGTGTTTGTTATCTGTTTTCATACGTGCAAACTTGTCCAATTCCTGATCTTGTCTGGACTGTTCAATCATGTCGTTTAAGCATTTGAGTGAATGTGATAAACTTTCAACTTAGTATTTACTTGAATAAACTAGAGAAAAGAGCCGAAAGGCTTAACCCAAGAACTGCAGTACCTGATTATTTGCATTATTTATTAACAAATCCGGAAACAATTCATTAAGGTTTGATTTATTGTGTTGGAAAAACCAAGCCACAAGCCGCGTGCCGGTCACAGTAGCAAGGCGTGTAAGTGCCAACCAAATCCCTAAACCTAGCGCAAACCTTTCGCATTTTTAGCAACATGACATACAAACACTATGTTTCTGTAGACAGAACCTTTACACAAGATTTACTGGCTTATTTATGGTCATTGACTAATGACCTTATGATTGAGTGATTCAATTACGACGGCTGGAAATATCCGCGCCTAGTCTTTGTATTACTGCTTTGAGTCAGTATTTTAATTGAAGACGACAGCAAAATTACGAGCGCAATAAAATCTGAGTCTCTGAACTTCAGAATTTTCCACAGCATTGCGTCATGGAATGGTTATTTTGATCAATATCTGACGTCCAGAGAAATACAACTCTTTAATGGAGTTTATGCAAGGCAAGGGCAGAGCAATTCGAAGTAATTATAAGCTGAAGTAATTGATGACCTGAATTGATTGCATTTTAATTAATCCCATTAGTTCAAATTTTCAAATGCATCAATTGACCTGACATACATGACTCATTCCACCTAAACCACATATATATTATAAAAGGCGAGCCAACTTAGACCAGTACGACAAAGTCTGCTTCAAATCTTAAAGATGTTCAAAGAAACCAATCACTATTTTATTAAGTTATTTTTGTTCGCGTCTGTGTGCAACACAATTTGCCGCACAGCCGCCGCCCCCACAAGACCAACGCTAACCCCAGGTGTATATTTGATCGAAAGTTTGAAGACAAATTCCGTAAGAAATATATAGTGTAATTATTATTTTAATTCTGTATATGTGTGTCATTTGTACTAAAGTTGGAAATCTAATTCAATTTTATTAGTATTTAACCACTTCAGAGGCTACGACTTCGAATGGCCGAATTAATAAAGCAAAAACTTTATTGGGCGGTGAAGCATCACAACAGAAATGGGTTGTAATTCCCGTCGGCAATGCTGCAGAAAATAAATTTCTGGTCATCAATCAATTCCATGAGTACAACGAAGTGAGCTCATTAGGAGCTGGCTCGGCTCAAAAATTGACCAGGACATGGGTGATTACACCTTTGGAGGATGACGAGGACGGGCCTTGGAAAATGATGGAAACTCAATTGGAGCGTTGCTTGACGAGTGGACTAAAGTAATTAAAATATAATATTATACAAAAAAAAAACATTAATAAAATTTGATTGTAAAATTCGTTTATTAGGAACGGTGATGATATCAAAATATCAAAATGTTTAAAGGATGATAAGGATCAGCAGTGGTACTTCAAGTTAATTAGAAAACTTCAATCTGCCTAGGCAAACAATGCTTCGACATTGCTAAACATTCACAATTTGTCTAAATAAACAAAAAAATACATATACAATGAAATCATTCTTTTATTTTAAACATTTGCATTGGTATTTTTATTAAGCTCACACAGTGCTTTCAGCAAATACCGTGCTTTCAAAATAAGTACTGATGAATTACTGCCGAACTAGCATATGGCACTTGTACTAAATTAATATGTTTTTAAAATATTAATACAGACGGCTGAAATAATGAACTGGCTAAATTGCAGCATGTGAACTTTGTTGCTATAGTTGAACAAATTATAGTTAAAAAACATTTCTGAAGCTTAAAGTAAAAGGGTAAAGGCTGTAGAAACAAATTCATATTTTTTAATTAGGGGATAAGTTCCATTACTCTCAAACTAAGGGGTGATCAAAATTCACTGTAGTCAAAAATGAGTAAGTTCATTGCATACAAATTTTAGTAGACTTGTAGTCACAGCCAATAATTCCAATTCACGTCATTCAGGTGGATTGCCATTCAATCCAAATCCAAATTCCGCAGGACTGCCATATCAGTCTCAGACACAACAGAATGACAAGATCATCATTCCAACAAAATATGCAACGAATCCCGGATCCGGAAGTTGGACCATTATTTCGCAATACCCTGCCGCAACTTCCCCTGGAAATCTTCGGACCGTCACTACGGTTGGGGTTGGAACTCCGGATTTAGTAGACATGAGAAGCAATAGGTATAGAAATACAGCTCAGATCAACCCAAGATACTCCGGAGGCGTGTATCGACCCAATCAATTGAATAACACATATCCGGCAAATACTATTTTTGGAGGACTCAATCGAATGAATTATGTTGCTGGACAAAATATGACTCAAGTCGGGCAAATTCGACCAATTACAAGTTCCACAATGATCAACATGTTAACTGAAAGCAATGATTTTGACCTTAAAAACTTTTGCACTTGTCTGCAAGGGAATGCGTGTGATGCAAATCTTAACCCCACTTCAATAGATGATGGTAAGATTTCTATTCACTGTTCTAATGTCAAGCATTATTGTAAATTAGCATTGTTGATTTTAGAAATTCCAAGATGGCTCCTTGGTTTGTATCAAACGACACAATTCTTCATTCAAGAACAGTTTCATTCAGCGGATTTTGAAGATGGTATGTCAAAATGTGAAAAATAAAATGTTTTTACAATGTATGTTTAACTAAAATTGAAACTATTTCTGCATAGCACAATATGCATACAAAAAGCAATTCAATATTTTGGATTCGAATGGAAAGCGACTATTTGTGATTAAGGAGTCACAAACTCAGCGCACCTGCTTTGGCTCCAGAGCACCCGTTCTAACGTTGGCGGAGAGCACCGGTTGCTAATTTCATTCAAATTTATCTTAAATCTTACGTAAGTGCAACAATTTGACTAAAATTTGAGTGCAATATTTAATAAAATAAAGCTGCTTTCTAGGCATGTGATGTAAGGTCCGCCTTCGACTCTAATCTGATATGTTCAATTGAAGAACGGGCCACAAAATGCTGCTCTCCGGCCACTTGCTATCAAGTAACAAATGCTACAGGAACTCCAATTTATCAATTCAAGCACCGAAGTCAGAATTACTACGATTTTCTGGTCCTTGGAATGGTATGGAAGGAGGATTGGAAAAGTTGGAAAAACTTGGATCGGTTTGCCGCATCCGAACCAAAGTTTGGCTCATTCGTACGGGATTTCTTTTCCGATTGAAATTTCATTACAGGAAAAATTCTACTTACTTGGAGCCATTGTCTTGTTGGTAAGGATAATCATTTTTCAAGAAACGCAACTTCCACTATAAATTCATAACTGTAGTATATGTGAGATCTCATAATTTTTCAAAATTTTATTGACAGTATTACAAAAATGTGAAGGACATGGACAGAAGGGAAAGGACTCGAAACGGATGCGAGTGTTTTTGTGTCTGCATGCTTTGTGCGATAGTCCTATTCATCTTCCTGGCATTAATATACCTTGGAGCCCATGAGATGAGTTAGAAATATGATGGAAAAAATGATAGAAAACGCGAATATTGACATGGGTTATGCCGTAGTTGCACTACACCCCAGAAGCTGACCGAATAAATTATTTTGAACTTACATTGATTGTTTTTATGCATAAACTAAGAAAAGTTCAGGCAAAATTCCTATGTCCTGGTCATATGCCTTACGTCTCAGATAAAAATGTTATCATCGAACGTGCTTACCAATAATACCAATATGTGTGTGTGATTGTAAATATGGATCACTTTTCCTTGCATTATTTCAAATTTTCGTGCAGATAGCATGCTAGAATTGTTACGATCTAAAAGTACAGCAGTTTGCCCAAAAAGATTCAAGGATTCAACAATGCTTAGGATAAAATTATGAAAATGCAGTTAACGAGATAAACTTTTTCATCTAAATTCTATCTATTCTAAATCTATCTCCTAAATCATTCACAAACATCTAATTTTCTCAATTTCTTTTCTAGTATTTCCGACTCTTTGAAGACACTAATCGTGAGCGAAGAAACAATTATGTGTCTTGCTGTGGAATTATCGGCTTTGCAATTTCTTTCGTAGTACTTGTAGTTATGTTGGGCCTTTTGGTTGGGCGCTATACAATGCATTGAAGTATTCCTGTATATTCGATTATTTCCAAATTTGACTATAGTTAAAATCGTCAATGACTTCTGAGACACTTTTCTAAACTCACGACTATTTATTAAACCAAAGATTAGAGTATGGCAACCCATATATACACACAAGAAAAACGTTTTAGTCAAATAGGATTTGTTAGGCTTAGAAAGGTTATCAATACCGTGGAGTCAAATCATTTGCTGGCTAACACAGGAAAATGGAAAATTTAAGAAACAGGTCCAATCAACTCCGGCTACACACGTACAATAATACAAATGTATAAACATGCCTTATTTTGGGTACGGTCCAAGATCATTCAATTCGGGAGAAAGAAACGGAAATTCGCCCCCCAGGCTGGGTTCAAATTCTTCTGCCTTACCAACTCCTGCCGGCAAATCGTAAAGGTGTCTCTTCCTCTGAACATTTGGAAATTTTAGAATAGAATTCCAATCTAGCATTTGACCCACCGTCATTTGCAGACATTTGTTTCTGCAATCCTGCACCAACTTTACCCTTAATATCAACGACGTCGTTTTGGTTTGGATTAAGATTTCCAAGTCGGGTTGTGCCATTCCCAGGTGATCGTTCAGGCAATGTTGACCCCGGAATAACCAAATCGTTGAAGAAGTAAGTGTCTGGAATGTATAGTTGACTTGAAGGTCCCGCACGAATTTTATGACCCTTCTCCATTACGTTGCGGGTTGTCTTTCGTCGCTGAATACCTTCTGAAACCAACAATAGAAAATATGAATGCAAAATATAACACAAATATAGTTCCTGTATCAGTGTAAACTCTTAGGATTATTAAGTTGAAGGTAATTATTAACTAAATTTTTACTAATTCCGTGTGTTTGGAAAGCCACGAAATTTTATTCACTCACCAATTCCTTCATCAACATATTCATAGCCAGTCCTTCCAGTATTAGCGGATGGTTTTTGAGTACGTGTCGGAATCTCAACTGGGCAGGGTGCAGATGCCGCAGCGCGCAGTGACAGGTTTTCCAAAATGTTTCTCTCTGAGTCAATGTGTTGAGCACATAGCTTGAGAATTCGAACACGTTCCTCCAAATTCTCCATTTCCTTTCAACAACAACAAAGTGAGTTTATGCCTGCCCTAAGAAAATTAACGCGGAAAACAATAGTGAGCATTGTATTTCTTACTGGATTTTCAGTTCTGCGTAGAGCAATTAGTTACAAGGTCGTCATGATCTATGACATGGCCGTCACGTCGTCGAAGCTTGTTGCTCTGTCGTTGCCAATAACTGAATAAACGCACAAAATATAAATAATAGGGCATACAAAGTGTAGACAACAATAAAAAAATCCATTGGCTATGGATAGTTAAGACTTACTCATTGTTTTTGCGAAGTTCATTGGCATTGGATTCTATGTCAAGGATTCTTCGATTTTTCGATTCCAACTGAACTTCAAATTCTGCCTGCTGGCGAGTCAATGATGATTCTAGATAACCAAGATCATCTTCGACAGCTTTCTTCTCTCTCTGCAACTTTAGTAGTTCGATTTTTAGGGAATCTTCATTGGCCCTGCTTAATTCCAATTGATCCTGAGCCTCACGCTTCAGTCTTCTGTTTTCAGTCTCCAATTTTTCAATCTCTCGACTGTAATGTAAAATTCACAAATTAAAGCAAAAAAAAAAATGAATCTCGAGACTTCACCCACCCAAGAAAATCGTTCGTTGTAGACTCCACACTAAGGTTTTCCATTGTTTCCGTCAAGAGCACATGAGTTTCGTTAAGCTCTGCTCGATTGGCACGAAGTTCATCAGTAGCTCTGGAAGCTTCCATTCGAAATCTCTCACTGTCAGCTTCATTTTGCTCGTCTCCACATGGTCTCAATTTAGTGGTGTCAGCATCGGACAGCGGTTCCCGACATTTCGGGCACTGACGCCTGAAATGAACAATATTTATTCCAATTCATTTGCAAATAATCAAAGCCAATATTCCATCGCGGTTAATTCAAATCTTAAGTCGGCACCGCACGAGTAAAGCCCAAACAAGCGCATCTCAACTTAAAACATGCTAGTACGCCAACCCAATCAGTCAGAAATATCAAAAATTGCACTTACACCGGAACATCCCGCGTATCAAACCAATTTCCCAAACAAACGCTGTGATAAAGATGTCCACATCTTGTTCCGGTCAATTCCACATCCACATTCGGTTGAAGTCCATCCGGGCGTAGGCTCAGGCCATTTGTGCAGATACTACAGACGAATACCATTCTTCACAACCTAAATCAAATTTAAAGTCAAATTAAATTTAATTCCGCACAACTTTGCCTTATGTGTACGTACAATACACACACGACTGACGCGACGGTCTGGAGAATGAATGTTGTCGCTTTGCTTGCACACCACACAAATGCGAAATGAAAATAAATACGTAAATGAATGAATGCCCATACACAAAGTGCACACATACAACCACCCCGTCGTCACGTCCCGTGTATGTGTCACCACCAACCACCGCACCGCTGCACTCGCGTCTCGTACGATCAGACTGGTGCGCAATTTTGCTGAAACTTGGAACTAAAAAAAAATTAAGAAAATCCCAACTAACTTACGAGAAATGGTAGACTGTCGCCGGAGCAGGGTAGGATACGTATGTGGAACGTTTGTGCGTTATGATAAGGCGACAAAATATCAATTTTTGCCTAGGATTCTTGCACATCAAAACAACGCAACGTTGGTCGAATTCGGCTTGCCCCGGCACGGCAGAGAACCAGGATTAGTTTTAAGTAAATGAGCTAACGATACACAAATAAATACACTTCACAAAAATGCACAACTTGCATCGCACATGATATAACTTACTGTGTGCTGCGAGTCTTATGCTATGAATGGGTTTTAGTATGT
Organism: Orthonychiurus folsomi; assembly: GCA_036851895.1. NCBI lineage: Eukaryota > Metazoa > Arthropoda > Collembola > Poduromorpha > Onychiuridae > Orthonychiurus > Orthonychiurus folsomi. The sequence continues at coordinate 854 of JAAXYW010003954.1, read as the reverse complement.
TTTAGAAGAAGGGATGAGTCATTCCAGCAGACATAGGCAGATGTACAAGCCAGCTTATCTCTATCTGGCAAAGCGCAACCAACCGGATTAGTTTATATCAAAAGCAGAAGAGTGGAGACGAGTGGCTTAAATTTTATATTCATAGAAATTTGTTCGTATTTGTACGTATTTGTGGATATCCCATACTGTTTGTACTCCTGGTTTGGTGTCTTCAAAGTCATATGAACTATTTTTTGATTAAAGATGAAAAGTCCAATAGAATAGATATATGATTTACACCACATATTTTATTCGAAATGAGAAGAGATATCCTGCTCGGTGACTCAAATATTCTCAGGTCATTTGATTCAGGCAAATGTGGGCTCAACTTCGCTCAAGTCTGTCTATAATATTTTAACTTTAAACAAAACACTACTCATTTGCAAAGTGGGGAGAATTGTGTGGGCATAATTCAATATAGGAATCACAAGACTCCAATTTCTATTCATTGTTTAACTGATTCAGAATTCGGGAAGTTTGCACTTGAATTTAAAAATATCAGATTCCATGATTTCCATGGAACTTTAACCGGTAATCATGACAATCATGAGTGTGTCAAAATGCTTACCACTTGCTGTTGCTGTTATTTGCGTGAGGTTCTACTAATGATAATCCTTTATCTCGAGTCACCATATACAAAATAAACTCTGCAAGCAGAGATCGAAAAGAGCAGCTGCAAAGCTATCAGACACATTCGCACAACTTCCAACAAACCCCACAACACAAGCTCCATGAAATCCCATCCTCTCCTCAGCCCTGGTCAGTCTTGACCTCACCGCCGTCATCAAATGTTGATCTCACCGCCATCACCAAAT
>JAAXYW010003953.1:0-10286 GCA_036851895.1 Orthonychiurus folsomi | reverse complement strand
CGAAGTCTAAGCCCATCCATACTAGACCTTGTTTTCCTCGCAATTTCGTTTCAATTTCCATGAATGCGAAAACCTTTTGTCCGTTCGCTGAAGCAAACAAACATAAATTTCATTACCTCGTCAGTCAAAGGGAGTCTTGATGCCCATTGTCAACGATTGATGACCATGTTTATTTGAATGTAAGAACAAACGGACGACGGAGGGGAAAACAATGATGAAAAGCCAGGCGAAGTCAACACAACTCAAAATCAAAATACACGGATACGACGAACAAACAAGACGATTTCAATTTCCCATTTATCATCCCAAAACCCGTTGCTCACAAAGGTGTTCTTATGTGCTTGTGTACTTGTATTACTTTACAACCGAATGAATACATTTATTTGAACCATTGTTCTCCTTTGCAAAATTCTTTTGTGTTTCCACCATCCCATATTTCCCTTGGATTTATGTTTGGCATGGAATGGCATAAGAAAACTACAAGAAATGGGATGGGATGCGGATTAACTGCCTCCTTGGAATATTTTCTTAACAAAACATTCAACTTTTTCATCTGATAATAGTTTGAGAATAACAAGGGGATATTATGTCCTGCAAGCAAAAAAAAACAGGGCACGCCAGCCATTATTATGGGGATAAGAGATCTTTTTTACCACTTGACTCAACAATGCCATGAAATCCCTTACAAGTTATGATGACCGACCATTAAATAAATTACACGAAATCACAGCCGCCTTGCCGTAGCACTCCATTCAAAATGACAAAAGGATTTGTATTGCTTAAATACTTTAATTAAATTGTCAATCAGGTGAATTTGTACGCTTCGGACATTACGATTTCTGATGAGTCAGGTCCTTAAACAGATAACAGTTAAAATACCGGTTGATTTAATCACTTAAACATTTAATTGCCCACTTAGAGCCAGACACGTACACTTAAGTATCTAACACTTAATTAATTTCTTAAACACTTTTATGGGCATCAAATACTTTTTTGTAAGCACGGTGCACACACGGCACACGCAGAGCACAATCCAACGTAACGTACATATGTATTTACACTTACAAATAACCAGGATAAGACGAAAATTGCGATTTATAATAAAATATATCTCTGTCATTCGATATTTCATACTTCAACGTCCAAACGTACGTTAGCCCGACGCTTTTTGGATTAATTTTCCCATCACTCACAAAATAGCATGAATAGAATTACGCGCATGAGAATCCTCCTAAATATTTCATAAACGTGTAATATATCACCTTCCAAAATACAATACAAATCCCATTCAAACCTTATTATTTGACATTCAAGCAAATGAGTGGGAAATACAATACAAATAACAACCGAAGGGAATCAAAGGAAGGGGATTTTGTCATACAGAGAATAAAGACAGGAACAACAATGACATGGGAAACAGCACATCAGAAAATGATCCATTCCATAGAAAATCCATGATGAAATAGCTGAGGACACACACATACACATACACTCCTGAACACTTCATTTTTGTTCTGGGATCCACGGTTTAGTTCCACGGAAATGACTTCCTTTTACTTTGGTGAGTGAATAACAATCCTCTCCTCCTGTGAGCTGTCTTGAAGGTGTGGTAAGGTAATAAAATCCGTCAACCATGACTGGTCATAGTCAACCGTCGTGTGAGAAAATCGGGTACGGGTACGACTCACAAAAATTGTAAGAAATTGCAAGGAGGGACTTTACTTTCAAAGGTAGGGGGGATTTGGATGCGGAAGGATTTATTTGAGAAAAACGACGCAGGGCCACAGACCACGAAGGAAATAAATACGACGAACACTTTTTTCACGCTTACACTTTGTCACCGCTCAGAATTGAATTGCTAGCCCGGGATGAGACTTGGTCATGACAAAGGGGAGTTTTTTGTTCCGAATTTGTGGCACAGCTCATGTATTTGTAACAACAGTCAGGGGTCACGGGTGGGGATGACCCAGGACCCCCACTACCCCCCGTCCCTGAAGAGCGGGAGGAGTGGAAAGGGATTTTCTTGGTGAGGCGGATTCGACGGCGAAAGAAACATGTCCGAGCTATGTACAGAAATAAGAGGAACAACACAGAAGCGAGGACTGTAATGATTATGGCACAATATGGCTCCAGCTCTGACGGAGGACTTAAGCCCTTGTCATCCTCATCTCTGATCATCTCCTTTGAAGATGTGCTCGGAGGTGACGCCCGGCTTTTTATGGGAAAATCCTCTTCCGCTCCTTCCCTTTCATCTAAATAAATAATGGGGAAATTTGTTGTAAATGACGACTTAAACTTTGACTAAAATATATTTTTGACAACAAAAGAGCTGAGGATCTTCCAAGAAATCTTAACGTTAATTTTCCAATAACGAAATTCAAGTCTATTAACCGCGAAAAGAAAATTTAAAAAATAAGATGCCATTTTGTTATATAAAATTGATTAAAAAGATACTGAAATCATTAGTTAATCTCATATTAAATACGCGTCATCATCAAAACCAATAATACAATTAATCCTCACCCGAAGAGTCGTATTCCTCCGGGGCTCTGCTGCTGAGATCATTTAAAAATGTGACTCGCCGCCTAGACTTGCCCTCTGTAAGAAAAAAAAATCCAATAATAATATCCTGGACAGATTAGCGGACTGACAAATTCCTGAACATTCTTCTCCTTCAAAAGAGGAGGAAATTCCATTAATAAAAAGGACGCCGTGTGGTTTATCGTACGTACGTACGTAAGGGACCAGCAAACTGATGCATAATCGATACGACCGTCAAGTCACATGTGGACCCCATGCTCCATCGTGTGTAGTACAAGCCCAATAATGAGATTTTGATGATGAAAGTAATACATATTTAATAATGGAAACCGGGAGCAACTGGAACGAGGATCCAGCATTTGTCGCACGTACGTACGGCACAAGGAAAGTAAAATCGGTTGGGTTCTTTTTTGTCCCCATCTGAATCCAGCCAGCTTGGAGAAACCTTACGCGTCAGAGTCTGTAACAGTCACAAAATCCCATCCACTTGTGCCACACCACACATGAACTTGTCGGAGAAATCAAACTTTCCTTTAGCTCCTTCACCATAAGTATGATTGTTCTTATTGCAAAAAATGTCGGAGACTCATAACTCTTTCTTTTGTGACTTCCCCTCCTTTCCCTTTCTCCCCATACATAGAAATGCACAGAATCCACCTTTCACAAACATGAGACAAAAACAGACGTCGTCGTCTGTCGTCTCCGAATAACTTTTCTATTGTATTGGGATTTCAACATTACAGAGAAATGACAAAGTGCTCCTGTGCCGTGGAAGTCCAACACAGCAATGTAATGACAAATGATAAGATTGTGTGACTGTGACTGACTGGACACTACAGCTACTATAAGATTTTTTTAGCTACTGACCTAGACAGATGGGACAGCATTGATTTTTAGCGAGGATCGGCCGCTCACACTTCAAAGGTAGACATCGTCCCCCGGAAAAGCATTGGACTTGGCCATCTTGGCAAACACAGCTTTGACACGCACCGACCTGAAAAAGTAGTGGGAAATTCAAATTTAAAGCTTCTGCTAAGTTTTATTCCCAATAAATAATCTAAGGATACTGGTTAGGGTTTTTCTAGGTCTAAGAAAAGTTGTAAAGGATTCTCTGTATGCGTGAATGCCCTATGCATGCTCAATCATCCTTCGTATCGTGTGTTGCCTAGTATCACGCACGAAACGCAGCCAGCCGTTCGGATCTTAATATGTGTACAATATCCCTCGGACTAGATTCCAAGTTTGAGTGGAATGTGCGGACGGGGTAGATAAAAGGAGGACGCGAAGGATTTTCAAATATTTCATTTTACGGACCTTCCACATTTCTCCATGGGCGAAGACTTTTTGGGAATCATCCGAAAAGCAATTCGTGGAATGGGTGGCCACGGATCCGTTCGTGGATGTGTGATTGGTCGACGAACATCTGAAGCAACAATCCCCATCGTCCCTTTGAATCCGATTCCCGGCACATGGGGTTGGGGGACAGTCCGGACTGGAACACAAAACTTGCCCTCGATGACACGTACAGGTCAAACAGTTTCCAATTTTCCACGTTTCACCGGAAATGTGTGTGGATCCATCTCCTCCAGCGCATACGGAATAGTCACTTTCAACTTGTAGCGGATCCGAGTGCTCACCTGTGAGGAAGAAAAATGCATTAAAATACAACACAAACCTTCAAAATCATCTTTCAATTAAAATTTCGATGCCACAATAAATCATATAACTTAAAATCTCCCTCCAAGAAAAGCACACACAATATCTTTTTATAGTGACTTGGACTTCAACACAATAATTTGAACCCATGAATCAAACAAGCAAAGGATACAACAATACTTGGCTTCAAAAACAGAAATTTGAAATTGCCTAATAATTTAAATCTCCCCACCAATTTTGTTCCTACTATGACATCCTGTATGACAACGACAACCACACAAAATTTGCCCATACATTATCAAAAATCCCTCCTCACCCTTAGGACAACGCGGACAGCATTTCCCGGGGTAGAAAACCGGATGTTCACATTGGGGAAGAGGACAAGTTATCAGGGAGCACATTTCCTTGCCATTTTTACAAGCACATTTTCTGCAACCGTCGAACCACTCCTCGCCATTAGCGCGCTCCTCCCCATCGCTCCCCTCCTGACACTTGAGGCCGTCGTCTTCCTCGTCTGAATTTGACACGACTCTTAAGCCCGACTGCTGCTGGGACCGTGGGTAATGCACTTGAATGTCATGGCCAATGACACTTCCCTCATCCTCCTCCACTCGGCAGTGACAAGTGGGACATCCCTTTTCATTTGTTTCAAATCCAAACCCACAGTCCTTCACACAGTCAGCCATACTTCGGCATTTGTTACATTTACAAGTTGGGCAACCATCTTCACCGGAACGGAACCCATGCGGGCAGTCCCGATGACAATTTATACTGGGACAGTCGGGTCCATCTGAAAAATCGGTGTTAAAAATTTACATGCGTATGTATTCACAATAGTAGTTACATGGTGCGCTATGTTTTACGTTATAACCAAATATGGACGTGACTTTGACGTACGTGACGTGACGTGACATTTGGTTTTTTATGGAACGAAGAAATAGCAGAAGGAAAGATATAAAAATGAATGGATCACCATCCAGGATGCATGTAATGGAATGGAAGGAGACTCACTGGTACAGCGCGGACAGCATTCTCCAGGAATGTATTTGGGATTTAAACAAGTTGTTTGACACATGGCTGCATGACAAGTTATGCGACCTTCGGTGCACTCACATGTCGTGCAAGGATCTTCTTCCCAAACATCTGAGTTGTTGTGGGCTGTCCCCGACGCCCCAATGCATCCTGAAATCCCCAAGGAAAAAGTATACTAAAAATATCCTCAATGGACGTGTTAATGATTCCATGCAATACGTACGGAGAATAAACATATCGCACATCGTTTAGCAAAAATAATAAACATGATTCTAAAAACGCCAGTTTAATGTTATACAGTAGTGTCTTTATACAGGTCTCCAACTTTCATTTAAATTGCAAATTGTGTCAATTGAACTAATAGCATTTTAATTCAAGCAGTAATTGTGTCGTTGGACGATAGTTATAGATTAATTTTGTTATTAAGTTATTAACTCCTTTATTCATCTACTCAAAGATTAATTCCACAAATTTCAAATTTACTCACAACTAATTTGACTGCAAATTCGGATTTACCTACACATACAGGACAGCAGGATCCAGGGGCCGGGCGAACCAAGGTGCAAGTGGAGTGGAGATCACATTCAATTGGTTTGCAGGAAACGACGCCATTACGGCAATTGCATTCCGTACAATCCGTCGTGTGTGTCCAAACCTCTCCAGCTTCGTACGTGTCTCCATTGAAGGAGCAATCCGAATCCACCACCTTCGCTCCACCTTGTCAAATCAAATTGAAATCAACTTTTTTTTAACATGGACGGCTACGGGGAAAAGTAAGAGTGAAAGGAAGCCAATGCCATAAATGTACGTGTCGAGTGCAGCACCCACGGCGTGGATGTTGTACGTGTGCAGCACACCTTAAACCAATGCATGCATTGCATCACACTCCATTCTCCCATAGTGTAAATCCCCACAAAGATTAATTAATTTTACTCAAAGTTTAGGACATAAATTAAATTGAAAGAACCGCTGCCTGGCCTTTCACAAGCATAGGAATTATCATCAGCCCACGTACAGAAAGTAAAAGTCGTTATGCATTCATATGGTCTACGCCCTTGTGCAGTGCGGTGCACTACTTTCACTCCTTAAGATTTCTTCCAAGGATTCCCGCCTTTCTCCATCCACATAATATTTCACTTTGACTACTACGGTGCGGCGTATGCGTAGGAAGGACGGAGGCTGATAATTATTCCAAAATTTATGGGAAGCAAATGGTCCATTGGAAAAAGGAAGAAAGTGGATAGTAGGTGCGGGGTTTAAGCTAAGGAATTTCCTTTCCCCGGTGAAAAGGAAATGGAAAGTTCGGCGCGTCGCGTACGAGGACGACATTTGTCATTTCCTTCCCGGATTTTGCATGCGCAACATATTCTCCGTCCCATTTCCTCCCGCCTAATTTTATCAACTTATTTTTTTTGAAAATTTATTTTCTTCCCGTATCAACATCCCCTTGTCTCAACGAACCATTTCAGCTGCAGTCGTTCCGTCGTACTGCGCACCGCGCGCGCGTCGCATCTGTCAAATTATCCTTCAGAATAATATCTAGTTAAATGGACTCCCCCGCATTTTCCCGCCATTAGTTAGCTCTCGGGCCATAAACGGAATTAAACCCGGTCATTTATCTGTCCATTTATGTGGGTCTGGCCTAAAAATAGTGCATATCGCGGAATAGTCGTGTGATCACCCGTACGTAACGTACCTTCATTTTCCTGGCACTCATAAATCGGACAGCATTTCCCAGGCGCTCCGGTAAAATTTGAAACGACGGCTGGTTCCCAGCCGGGTTGGCAGTGTGGTGGGGATGGGCACAGGATTCCCGGATTACAGTGACAATTTTGTGGGGGTGGACAGCAGGTTTCATGACCGGCATCCACGACGGTAGGGAAGCGAGAACTGTCCGAAGGGCACTCCTTGACCTCTGGGCATTTGACCAGGCTGCAGTCATCTGGAAGTAGAAAGAAATCAAATGAAATTAAATGACGACTCAATGTGGCACAGTGTATGATGTCGATGTGCATTAAACCCAGGCCAATTCTTTGTGTACATGTTGTTGTACGTGAGACATGTGCTAAATAAATAGATTTGCCGACATGCAAATGCACTTCAAATGTCGGACTTGTTTGGTGTGGCGTCTTATATGCTTAGCTGCTACGCCAAACGTAAACAGGCTCAGCATAAATATATTAGTCATATTTAACGTAAACACAAGGCGCCATTTATGTAAAATCTTGTACTCATAAATCCTTTGCAGTCGGATGGACAAGTTCATGTGTGTCAACAACCATACAGTAGGGCCTTTCACGCAAAAGCTTATAAGCGTTTTTTGGCTTATAAGTCTAAAAGTCAAATTTGTGCTTATAAGCCAAATCGCGTGAGTGCGCAGCTGCGAAAATGGCTGACTTTTTGGCTGAGCGTCGAGGGTATCGACCTCGACCAGTCAACTCAAGTCTTTGTTCGCGTCAGCTTTCTCTCTCAGCTTCTTAATAGTTCACCAGTAATAATTCCTACAAAATGCCGACGAAAAGTGAAAAGTCCGTATTAAAGGAACTAGTACTGCTGTGTGGTGCTCTAGAAGTGAGCGGAGTTACCTCTTTCGGGGACAAGCTATTTAATGAAGAGGACTTCATGATTCTTCTCGTTTTACTTGAAATCTGCCGTTACACAACGGATCGAGTTAGTGTACCAAAGAGTATGCATTGGGTCAAAACTGTTCTAGCAAATACAAATTTTGATGAAAGCAGATTCAGAATTCAACTTCGAATGGACAGACAAGCATTCTATGACTTGATCTTACTTTTGAAAGGTTAATGACAACACTTATTCGTTCATTACCAATTTATAATACGCCAGTACTCTAAAGTTATTTCAAAAAATACAGACGACGCTGTATTTGCCTCATCACAAGATTCGGTCCCACTTCAGTTGGCAGTTGCTTTGTTTCATTTTGGCACTTTCGGAAATTCATCCTCATTTGGGAATATTGCAACGAAATTTGGCATAAGTGAAGGAGCTGTTGAGAAATTTACAACTGCCGTGATGAACGCGTTAGAAAACTATGAGGAAATGTTGGATTCGATGGCCTAGTCTGCAGGAGAGAAGGGTTATAGGTATGAATCACAAAGATTACCTGTACTATTTAATTGAGTCAAAATTTGATATTGGTATGCCTTTAGGTCTTCAAATAACAAATGAGTTGCTTCCACAATGTATTGGATTCGTCGATGGCTCATACGCTAACCTGTACCAAGCACCATTCGGCAACAAATGAAACTTATTGGTCAAGAAAGAAACGGTATTGCATGCATTTTCAGATTGTGTGTGATCCGTCAAGAGTCATTCGCCATTTATTTACCGGGTATCCTGGCAGTGTACATGATGCAAAAGTCTTCACATCTTCACAGTTGTGCATCAACCCAGTAGCTTATTTCAGTCCGGGAGAATTCATCATTGGGGACTCAGCGTATCCAAAATCGGAGACCGTCGTAGTACCCTACAAGCGGATTCTAGGGACCATGGACCGTAAGCAGCACAAGTTTAATCGACACATTTCTAGTCAACGTGTTGCAGTAGAACACACAATCGGAATTTTGAAAGGAAGATTTCAGAGTTTACAAGGACTACGGATAAATGTTAACCAAGCCAGTGGACACTCCAAGGCCTGCGATTGGATAGCTGCCTGTGTGGTTCTGCACAATTTTCTAATAATCAGAGATCCTTGGAACAAATCTGGAGATACTTTGTTTATGGAAAATGACCCTGACGAAGAAGACCTAATAGTAGAAACAAGTACACGGAGAACGAATGCGGCGGAATTGAAAAGGTCAATGCTCTGCGATTTAATAAATACGTACGCATAATTTAATTATTAATATCATAATCATAATTCAACATTCGTTTGTGTATATGTTTTGATTGAATTCGTACCAGTAATTAAATTTGGCTTGTTTGATAAGTAGATTTGGCTTGCTCTAATTTAATCTGAAGCTCGAGTTTCTTCAACTCGAACTCACGCTGTTCTCCTTGATCCTCAATTTTTTTTAATTCCAACTCCCGCTCAATTTCTAACTTCCTGAGAGAGACTTCTGCTTCCTTGTTGATCTGTGTTAAAATATTGACATTGTGTGTTATCAATGCTAATACGCAGATCAAATATATTCAAAGTTCAAAATTCTTACCTTTGTAATTTCTACTTTGAGCATGCGATCATCAAATTCCTTTTTGTACTCAAACTTGTCCGAATCAATTTTAAGTTTTTTCAACTCGACTTCCTTCTGTTCCGTCATTCTATCACCCATTATCTTCGCAAATGCACCCAGAGCAGTCTTGGGGTTTGAATTTCCGATTGCCCGATTCTGCGGTGGAACCGTAGGCTTAGTAAAAGGAATTCGCGTGGATGAGTGCGCGTCAGAAATTTTTGTCGTGTTGATTTCCTAAAAATAGTGCAATAGATAAAAATTGGAGAATTCGTGTTTCAAATGATGAATTTACCTGCGAATTACAGGCCAAAATTCTAACATCACGCAAGTCCGAAACGTCAAACGCATTGACGATCAGTTCTCTGGAACATTTTATGTCATCTTCAACGTCGAAGTCAAGCGGGTCTGAAGATAATCTAACTTCTCCAAAAGAATTGGATTCAATGACACATGGTGGTGAAACATTAGGACGAGTAGCCATCACTTCATCGAGAATTTCAAAATACGGGCACTTTTTTAGTACCCAACCTAAATCAAAACAAGCTTCTTAGCTTCAATGCTAAACTTGTTATAAATGAACCGTGTTGTAAATAAAGGTGCTGCTCACCTTTATCTAAACTCTTGTCGATCTCTAAATCCACTCCAAAACCTGAAGAATTCAACGATTGTTTAACATCATGGTATTTTTTCAGAAAGGCTTGAAACCCATTTTTCAATTGCTTGTCGTCGCAATTAACCAACCCAAAACTATCCCGCAATTTTCTCAAAAAGTCGATCCGCCTCATAGTCTGCAAAACGCAAATTAATCTCGAGTACAGTGTAAATTTAGTTCAAATTTACTAAAAAGCGAGCACGATTTCTTAT
>JAAXYW010003952.1:0-10288 GCA_036851895.1 Orthonychiurus folsomi | reverse complement strand
CACTTCACACAAAGTAGATCTAAGTGTTTATACTATAGTAATCAGCCATCAGCCTAGCCGGTTGTGAATTTTAGTCCCATCTCCCTGGGTTAGGGACTTTGAAAATTTTCGTGCGTACCACTTGGTCGATTCCAACCAGCGCAGCCTAGCCGGTAATCATAATCTTGAAGTAAATAGCAAATCTTTGCAATGTATAAAAAATCAAAAAATTACCATCCATGAATACAATGGAACTTCAGTGCTTGTGGTTTCATTGATCTTGCTTGGATCAGGTTCTGCAGCCGCCGATACAGAACCATTATTTGGATCAGCTTTATCCATCACTCCAGGATCAATTTGGCACACCGGCAATTCTAACGTGTAAATCAAAGTCAGATGAAGTGATTTACTTTTGGCGCGTTATAAGTAGAAAATGCCAAAAGAAACACAACTTTTAATAATATTTAATTTAATTTAAAATGTAAACGAAATGTATAATCTGGAAAGGGAACCGAAATCACCGGGTTGTTATTGTCGTGCAATTTAGTGTGTAGTTTTTGTGTTTCGCACACTTGCTTTACAGTTTTGAATCCGTTTCCTTGCCTTGCTATACCGCATGCATGCATAGTTCAGTAGTGCCATAAAGATCAAAATAGGCTTAAAATATAAGTTGATAATGTGACGATTTGCCTATTCAAAGAACTCACATGATGATTCATATGAATGATTCACACTCACAAGCATGCATAAATAATCGCGAATTCATGACAATCATGCATAAAATTTAAACTTTTACGTATAGATTAGATACTGTATAATAAAGCAAATTGTGAATGGAATCAAACTTTACATTCATCGTTCGTCAAGCAAGCCAAAACTGAACTTGTTCAAGTTGCTTCAGGACAAGTGTTAATTCTCCAGGACTATGTTCGTCCGATTTGTTGTACTTTTGCTCTTGTGCGTCAACCTGACGACTTATATTTCTAATGCGAACGCTTCAAAAGCCGGTGCAACAAAGGGGAACGAAAAAGGCGTGACAATTGGAATTGACTTGGGGACAACTTACTCGGTTGCAGGTGTGCTACGAAATGGCCGAATTGAAATAATTCCAAATGATCAAGGGAATCGAATAACTCCCAGCTACGTCGCTTACACGGCAGAGGGTGAAAGGTTAATTGGAGATGCGGCAAATAAACCAACTCACGTCTAACCCAACGAATACTCTGTTTGACATCAAGCGCTTTATTGGCAGGGAGTGGTCAGATCCGATTGTACAAGCAAATATTAAAAAATACCCCTTCAAAATTGTTGAGCATAATAAACGCCCTGGCTTTGAAGTAAATACAAATCTTGGCCCACGAATCCTTGTGGCTGAGGAAATTTCTGCCATGGTTTTACAGAAAATGAAGCAATCCGCTGAAGTTTACTTGGGGGTGAGTGTCGATAATGCTGTCATTACCGTTCCAGCTTATTTTAATGATGCACAGAGGAAAGCCACCAAGAGTGCGGGGAGAATTGCTGGGTTAAATGTTACCAGGATCATTAATGAACCTACCGCAGCCGGCTTGGCATACAAACTTGACGACTTGGATTTTCAACAACGAACAACTGAGGAATTGACGTTTTTGATATTTGACTTGGGAGGCGGCACATTTGATGTGAGTGTGCTAACAATTGAGAAAGGCGTTTACACAGTTGAGGCTACTAATGGTGACACAAATCTTGGGGGTGAAGACTTTGACCACAGAATTGTTGACTATCTTTTGAAGCTATTTAAAGCAGAATCCGGTATTGATATAAGCAAAGACAACAAGGCTCTTCAAAAATTAAGACGGGAGGCTGAGAAAGCGAAAAGAACATTATCTACATACAAATCTGCAAGAATTGAAATTGACTCACTGGCACAAGGCAAGGACTTTGTTGCCACTTTGAAACGTGAAAAGTTTGAAGAATTGAATATGGATTTGTTTGAGTCGACCATGGTTGTGGTTAAAAAGGTCTTAGAAGACGCTGACAAAAATCCAAATAATATTGATGACGTGTTACTAGTTGGAGGTTCTACAAGAATCCCAATGATTCGGCAATTGTTGGAAAAAGAATTCGGAAAACCTCCTAATTCCCTCATGAATGCAGACGAAGCTGTAGCGTTCGGCGCAACTGTTCAAGCTGGAATCCTTTCAAAGGAATTGATTTTGCAGAATTTGGTACTGCTAGATGTGAACCCATTAACTTTAGGAATAGAAAGTGTTGGAGGGATAATGTCGCCAATAATTAGACGGAACAGTGTTATTCCAAGCAAGAAATCTGAAACCTTCACCACAAATGTGGATAACCAAGAGGCTGTCAACATTCAAGTTTTTGAAGGCGAACGGAAGATGACAGAGGATAATCACCTATTGGGTAAAAAAACATTAAAACCTCGATAAGTCATTTAGAATAAATCTGGAAGCTTAATATTACGTGTAGGAAAATTTGTTCTGGATGGAATTTCTCCTGCACCTAAAAACATTCCCAAGATAGAAGTAACATTTAGGATTGACGTGGATGGGATTCTGCAAGTCACAGCTACAGACCTCGGACGACATGGAGCAGGTATTTTTGAGAAATTTTAAACCAATTCATGTCAACATCATTTGCACGTGCTAAAATTGTAGCTGGAACCATTACAAAAACCATCACAAACAAGCACAATCGTTTAAATGATCAGGATATCCTCAAAATGACAAAGGATGCTGCCCAATTTGCAAATGAAGATCAAATTAAAGTAGAAAATGCAAATGCTCGGAACGAGTTGGAAAGTTACATTTATGACTTACGGTATCATCATGTTCGAAACAATGCCGGTGTAGGTGCCCTTCTAGATGAAGATGACAAGCAAGAACTCGAAGAAGCTATTGATGAATTGATTCAATGGCTGCAAGACAACCCGAAAGCTAATAAATTCCAGTATAAAGGAAAGCTTATGCAAATTGAAGGACTGGCGGAAAAAATTGTCGGTCGAATTAATGCGAAATTTGACCGTGCGTTTATTTTAAATGCCACTACTTCAAGCCATGATGAGTTATAGACTTTATTTTTTTTAATTAAAAAGAAATTAAGATTTTTAAGATTAATTAAGATTTTGAACACAATTAATTATTAATCAATTGTGACTATGCATTTAATTCATTTCCCTGATTGAATAAACTATTGTTGTCTCTTTGCAAGCAAATTGGACTGTACTTCAAGTAAGTTGCTTTTACCTTATACTTGGGAACCCGAATCATCGTGCAACTAAAGTTATAAAGCGACTTATATGCAATTACGCCGAGAATCGATTTCCAAAGACGTATTATAAAAACACCTTTTTTATTTCAATTTTACTATTGCATTAGCTAGCAATGCACATAGTAAGAGCAGCCAATGTGTAAACTACAGTAATAATAATATCAAAGTAGTAGTGTGAGAAAAACTACCAAGCACCCTGATCATGACTAGGTTTGACCTTCAGCGCTTTTAGGCTCCTAGGCCCCTAAGTTATATTTATATCGTTTCTATTAAGTTGTGTGATACCTCAAATACATCCCACCGATTGGATCACCTAATTGTCTGCCCCGCCCTTTCCTCCTTGTTTGCAAAGTAATTCCGTTAAATTTGACCAAAAAGGCCGAATTTGTACAAATATACAAAACTGACCAAATAACTTCGGTACTTAAACTGAATAAGCCCAAAGCCCAACAATAATGGCGAGCAGGATTAACGTTAATTAATGTTAATATTAAAAGAAAGGTACACCACGAGTAAATCGTGCCATCATTTCAAAACAAACCTTAGATTTGTCAAGAGGAGCATTGTGTCCAGCACATCTTATAAGCAAATGAGTTAAATTGCCCGCTTCCTTCGAGTATCCAGCTACATCGCTGCCACTTTTCCATATATTTCGTGGAACTCTTAAGTAAGTTTCGGATCCTCTCCATTTCAAGCTCCTAATAAATTTGTCTATTCCTGTATGTGGAACAATTACATCTAATTGTGATGCATAAAATAAAACTTTATAGTCTGCATTAAGAAGTTCTTCAACAAGAGGTTTCACGCTTTGGGCAAAATCATCTGACAATTTTTCATAAACTTTGTTCCTCATTTTCCCGAAATCCTGATCACCAACATGGATGGCTTTTCGTACATATTCACATTGCAGAAACGGAATGTAGTACGCATATCTTTCTGGCATGTCCCCATACAAATAATTCGAATTGAAGGAGTAGCCAGTCACCGTTTCGAAACGAGATACAATTGGCCTATTATTAAACAATTATTATTTATTATGAGGAGTATATCTTTCTGGCATGTCCCCATACAAATAATTCGAATTGAAGGAGTAGCCAGTCACCGTTTCGAAACGAGATACAATTGGCCTATTATTAAACAATTATTAATTATTATGAGGAGTATTACAAGATTAGAAAAATATTTATACCTCGGCCAACCAATTACAAGGTACTGCAAAATCTAGGAAATGGCAATAAAATAATTTCAAACATTAACACAGTTTATTTGTTTTGTAGTTAAGTACACAAACTTACCTTGTGTGCTTCTGTCCAGTTCTCATCCTTGATGTAACTGACAGACCTCTTTGTATGAATTGTCAAAATGAGATTTCTCCACGTCATCAATCAGGCCAATATTGTACAAGTATTCCCCGTAATTAGTCTGAGTTAGTGGATCACATAGACCGCTTCCAACGGCAATGCCTTTCAAACTGATTCTAACTCGTGGTTTATTGTTATTCTCCAAGTGAATTTTGTGGGCCATTGCAGGTGCGTATTTCCCTGTGAATATAATGAGTTGCTGTGATTTTTCTCGTAAATCAAAACCTCGCCAAATTAAGGTCTACTTCATAGAAATATTTAGGAAATTGTTGCTTCTACCTGCATATGACTGCCCAGCAATGTAAAAGTCATTTTCCACAAAATCTGGAAAAAGGCTGAAAAACTGCTGGAGAGCTTCGAATAAATCCTTCACAACTTCATTCAGACTTGTAGCATAGCCCTCTTCTACCCTCCGTAAAGCTGAATCCTGAAAGATTACGAGTACTTTGTTAGCTTTTATACGAAAAGGGTTGGTTTGTTAACATTTGCTAATATAAAACAGGAAATAGCTGATGTTGGATAAAGACCCCGGTTTTCTTGCCAAGTCCTAGTATTATTCTAAATAGTTATAGAATATAGAGTTAGAGTAGCAAAATAGTAATTAGTAATTATTACCTGTTCCGACAGGGCTATCAATATATATCACAGAATGATTAAGATTCCAAGTTTCCTTCCTGAGTTGAAGTTGTTGTTGATCATCCACCATGAATGGACCATGACCAGCAAATAATCCAAACATTGACGATGCCCCCGGTCCACCGTTTAGCCAAAGCACAACGGGAGCAGTTTCTGGGTTGTTCTGCAATAAAAAAATACACAATATTATAAAACTCAAGATAACTCATACCTGAGTGCATACCATAGCTGGAAAAAACCAGAAAAATATGTTCGACTGTGTCCGTTCATTGACAGTGAGAAAACCAGAGTAGCTGAGTATTCGATCCATTTCTCCCAGTCCCTCAACTTTGGCCAAATCCCGAGCTTCGGCAATCCGCCCAAATTTTAAATATGGTGTCAAATATAGCTTTTCACCCATATCCGATTCCACACTATCCACACTAAGATCATTGTCTCTCAAATTCACAGAAGGGTTTGCGCTTTCTAAAACGGCTGGTCCACTTTGAACACCTCGGAAGTTCCTCACACCAACAACATCAGAAGTCCATTACTGGAAAAGTGGACTTCTGTTTAAAACCGCGGATGCAAAGTTTTACCAAACCTTCTTGCAATCCTGTCGAGCTCGAACTGACACTACTGGGAACAACTTTTACATTCCGGCTTAATACCAGAAACGATAAACTCCACATTCGATATCCGGAAACCATTTTGTTATGACCATATCACAGTTAAAGAAGGACGCTGTTTTATCTTTCTCACAGACTGACTGATTAGATTCTATTCATGACAAATGGGGTAAACTTCACGGAAAGGTACAGCTAAATTAATAACATGGAAAGACACTAAAATAAGGACCAGATCGTGGATGCTGAGTACAACGACAAGGAGTATGTTCCTGAGTAACTCAAATTAAGAATTAATATTAACAGCAGGTGTAGGACTAGACTCCCCTATACCGTAGGAGTGCTTAATAGTTTCTAATTTAAATTCTGGTTCAGCGCACGTGTTAACCCTACACGTGCTAACCCTTGCATCACACAAGCAAAATTCTTACACAAGGTTAATCCCCACTAACTTCAGATTGCAGCCACCTACCTAACTGACAAGAACTTAACTGTAACCGTCGAACAGAACAGAATCCCTCACATTCCTATTCCACCACAAGGCATACAATTAATTCATTTTGGTTATTCCGCTAAATTCGGAGAAACCAACCACTCAATGATATAGGGAAAACCTGGTGCGTCTGTTTTTTTTAAAGATTTACTAGATTTACTCAAACTCGGTTGCTTAAGGTGAAAGTAAATTGATCACGACAAAATTTTTGTCGTGATTTGTCACAAAATAAACCTCAATAAGGTTAATCCCCACTAACTTCAGATTGCAGCCACCTACCTAACTGACAAGAACTTAACTGTAACCGTCGAACAGAACAGAATCCCTCACATTCCTATTCCACCACAAGGCATTTTGGTTATTCCGCTAAATTCGGAGAAACCAAAAACTCAATGATATAGGGAAAACCTGGTGCGTCTGTTTTTTTTTAAGATTTACTAGATTTACTCAAACTCGGTTGCTTAAGGTGAAAGTAAATTGATCACGACAAAATTTTTGTCGTGATTTGTCACAAAATAAACCTCAAATTGTACATTACACTACATAACCTGCTGCAGCGGATGGAGTACATCTGATCTATGCATTAATTATATTTCGCGCTTTAGATTGTACATCGGATTTTTCGGTTCAGATGAATAATTAGAATTGTGTAATTTCTTAGTCGTACTATTCTTAAAGGAAGGAAATCATTGCATTGTAAAAAATTGTATTAGCTCTAGTGCAAATTAATCTCAACATGATGTGCTAGGCTAGGGCTTCATGGTTCAGCAAGCGTTACGTCAAATGGACTAAAGTTAATTAAATAGTAGCTATAGTTTTATTGTTACTTTCTGCAATTCACAGGAAGAGGTCTTAATTAATGAATACATAGTATAACCGGGCAAAAGAAATCAGTATTTGCAAATCCAATAATAAAGAAATTTTCTTGACGTGTAACTTGCGCTGCTAATCTGGCTTTAACCTATTTGCATTCCGTGGCTGCGAGGGCTTACACCAATTATGCAAAGTGACAAGTCAACTGATAATAATTGTTTTCGTGGTTCCAATGGCAAGAACAAGACTGATAATTGAAATATACTCTTTAGCATTGCTGATTTTACTAGAACACATTCCACTACACTGGGACTCTGGTTATCTCAATCTAAACACTTTATAGTACGATGGTAAATAGGAATATTGATGACTTTGACATTACTTAAATGCACTATTATAATACACCCACAATATAATCAATCGTACAATGCAATGATGAACCCAAACCCATGGTCCACCCAAGCCTAAGCACGCAGGAAGTCAATGTTAATTTACAAACGGTTGTGGTTTGTTTGATAAGGGTGGTTTTGTTTCACAGCACAACACTTACCCGATTCCACGAATAAACACTACTGAACTATAGCCCAGTTAGTGTAATAGTTTGATGTGATGCAATGTTTCATATTTAAAGTGTGAACATAAATTTAATTGGTGTCTGTCAAATTTTGTGTTAAGTTAAGTTATTTGAAAGCCTAAATCTCCTTCGAGTTTTGTTCAAGGGTTGGTGTAAAAATAAAAATACGCAGCGTTCTGACCTAAAAATACACACCGAAACGCGTAGCGTCCCCGCCAATCATGTGTTCGTTCTTATTTTAGTGCTGTAAATGTCAATTGTACAAATCTGTTGAATTGAAGCGCGTCAGTGTGTGCAGAAGAAATTGAAAACTGGTGATATTTAGTGTTTTGAACACAGTTGTAAATCTAAGAAACGGCGTTAGTTGGAAAATGGGTGATTGTTTTGCACCAGATCCTCCCAACTCAGCAATTAAGCAAAATTCAGTAAACACGCGTTTACGAAATCCAATCGACGACGATTTTGGGAGTGAACTCTATCTGACTCCCATGCTTCAATTAGGAAATGCAACGGAGGCAAGAAAAAAATCACGGGTACAAAACCTAACTACCGACATTGAAAGCTATAGCGGATATTTGACTGTGAACAAATTGTTCAATTCGAATATGTTTTTTTGGTTTTTCCCTTCAATTGAATGGTAAGCTATTAAATAAAATTATTAACTATTCACCAGTCGTTCAGATTTGCATTATTTCTTTGGATTTAGCCGTGAAAGTGCTCCAGTAATTCTTTGGCTTCAAGGAGGACCTGGTTCCAGCTCTCTGATTGGACTGTTTAATGGATTTGGTCCATTTTCTGTCAACGACAAAGGAATCCTTCAACCCCAAACCACGACGTGGATTTCCAATCATTCAGTGATATTTATTGATAATCCTGTTGGAGCAGGTAAGATTCAACCCTTGTATTGAGTATTCAGTATGAGAAGACTTAAAGAATGTAAATTTCAGGGCTCAGTTTTACAGATGACGAGACTGGATATGTTACTAACCAGGGCGAGGTTTGCAGAGATTTGTATGAGGCACTAACTCAATTCTTCCAAATTTTTCCCGATTTTCGCGCTCAAGATTTTTACTTGGCTGGGCAATCTTATGCGGGTAAATAAGGAGGAATGCGTCTTTGGTATTTATTATTTATTTCTCACTATCAGTTGTATTTACATAGGAAAGTATATTCCACACTTGGGTGTAAAGCTTCACAACGAGAATTTGCAAGCACCGGCTCACCTACAAATCAACCTGAAAGGCCTAGTAATTGGCTCGAGCTTCACAGATCCTTATGTCCAATTACAATGGGGAGAGTTCTTGTTTAACATGGGACTGATCGACCACTCCGAAAGAAAGTATTTTGAACTTGAGTCGGAGAGAATGCGAAACTTCATCCATGAAAAAAACTGGTTCCCAGCATTTCAGGTAAGATTTGTACATAATAAAATTGCAAATGCAAAATATAAACCCGAAGATTCGGTCTTTTTCAGATTATGCAAAATTTAATGTTTGCATTTCCGCCGCCAATGACATCCCACTATGAAGTTGTCACCGGACTCAGCAACACTTTCAATTTGTTGGAATCATGTATTTCCGAAGTTCATTTCAATTATAGAAAATTTCTAGCAAGTCCATCCACTCGAAAATCCATTCATGTTGGCAAACGGCAACTGGATTTCGGAAAAACGAAGGAAAAGGTGTTCATGGCCCTTGCGGAGGATATGCCGAAATCGGCAAGACCTGAGTTAGAGAAAGTATTGGATTTAGGATATCGCGTTTTATTGTACTCCTCTCAGTTTGATGTCGTCGTTCCACACACGGCTGTGACTAACTTGTTGAATAGTTTGAGTTGGGTTGGGGCTAAAGAATTTGCAAACAGCAAGAGACGAATTTGGAGGGTACAGAACGAATCCGCAGGATTTGTGAAAGAAGCGCAAAACTTGGTGCATTTCTTCATACGCAATAGTGGGCATATGAGTACGTATGATGCACCGGAATGGTGTTTTAACATGTTAACCCGATTTACCAGAAATTTAACACATATGAATTAAATATTGACAAAAAAATAGATTGAAAGCTCAAAAGCAGTTCGTAATTTTGTAGTTATAGACTGATTATATTTTTACTTAACTTTTAAAGTACCGTTTACAGAATAAATATGGTGTATTGGATTCTGATGTTCATAACATTTTGCGCAATGTTAGCGGATAGCTAAAGTTAGCGGTAATTAGTCGTAAAAATTTTTATCAGCAAGACGTGGATATGCAAGAATTGAATGGGACGTAGGGCGTATTTGAAAACAAAAAAGTGAATTTTATACAGGCCAATGTTAATTTGTTAAACCTGTTGCATATGATTTTTGCAATAACTTCATTTTTAGAACTGAGAACGCCAAATTTCATCCCGTTGCCCATTGCCGCACATGCTACATCCAAATACACGTACATATGAATGTACAGCTTGGACATCGATGCGATGTAACAGAAAATTCTCGGCTTTCCACGGGAGTGCAAACTTGAGTACAAAAATTTCTATTTAACTGAACGGTATTTTCGAACTGTGTGTTGCATTAAATT
>JAAXYW010003951.1:0-10288 GCA_036851895.1 Orthonychiurus folsomi | reverse complement strand
AATAACTCATGTTATCCGATCTCTAATTAAAACTACTAATGACAATTAAAAGGACGGAAATCCAATCATCACTTGCGCCACACCGGATGACCAGCTACACCTTTGCTTTGGCCTAAGGCTCAGCAGTGTCATGTGTCAATCAAAGGTGACCCACCCCACCCGTCGTCTCCTAATCCTTCCACTTAAATTCATTATAACTTTAAATCATCGCAGCATGCAAGCACTTGAAGAGCTTTAAATCAAAATTTATGCACTTCGTCACGTCAAACATAAATACCGGTTTTGCAACAGGCGGACTTGTACATTTGTTTTATTGAAAAGGATCGCCTCATATTGCCTGCCTATTCTCTCAAGAGCCACTTGACTTGGCTATGCCTTATTCTGATCTGGGCTGCATGGAAATCATGCAGTAAATTGGCCACTTCGTAATTCCCAAACAATTTAATACGATCCCACCCTTTTTCTTTTGTAACTGACCTTTGACTCCAAATTCTCACTTGGATGTGTCATTATCAAATAAGAACACATGCTACACGTAACGTAAATGTAATGACAGAATTCTTGTGTGACGCAGCTTCTGTAATAAACTCCCACAGTTTTACAAAAAAAATGTGATCTGCAAAATTCAGTAGTGTGAATGTGCGGATTATTACGCAAAATCTTATTGGCGCGGATCCAGAAATGCTTTTAAAATGCATTTCTTGGAATTCAGCATCTCATATGATCATGGTTTTTTCCGATGAGTGATATGGATCATGTCAACTAACTTCAAATTGATAAAGTTAAAAAGAGCATGCATGCATGCAGTGTGACATTATGAATTGAAGTTGCAGATCTAATTTAAAATCATACGTCAATTTGGGGGTTTCTTTCAACCGCGGTAGTAAAAATGCAAAGAAAAATTATCAAATAAAGAAATGCTACAATAGTTGATTAGTTAGCCAATTTAACTCCCCACGGTTGAAAAACCTAGATTTGCACAGATGATCTTCATGTTCTACGTTCAAAGTACCCCGCAAGGAAAGCTGCCTAAATCGTCTAATTAAAGGCACCGCCCTCCAGGACAGCTTTGAATTCACCGGGTTTGTGAGAGAAATTTAGCTTAGATTTTTAGAATTAGCAATTTAACTGATTGAGTTTAAAATCTGAAGCAAAAGAAATCATCAAATCTGAAGCTCATTTTCATTGGTTAAATCCTAGTTTAATTTTTTTTACAAAAATGGCATGCAATACAAGTTTTTATTATTAAAACTACCACGAAAGTAAAATTGCTAAATTGTCTAATTAAATCTATTGCCTTCTCTGCCTCTTACTGTGAGTTTAATTTAGTTTAATTTTTAAATTTAACAATTTAACTCATTCAGTTAAAGTCATTTTAATTGGTCGAGTCTTTTGCATTCTGTGCATTGTGTTCGCATTCACTGTACAATTGCACGTACCTCGGATGCCAGAATTCAGTTTCGGATCAGTTGGGCTTTTTAATTAACCAGTGCAGTATGGAGCAGCAGTGAGTGACACACACACGCAATGCATGCTAAAATCCTCACTGCTTTTATTTCCCTACATTTTCCTGTCACTCAAGTTAAAAATACAAATATCGCGTTGTCGCATAAATAAATTCCATGCATCACATCAAAACACGGATGAATGATTGGAATGCAAGCATATGATACAAAAAGAGCAGTGACCCAGACGTAAACTTAATTTTGTACCAAACATCTATTGGTTTTTCAAAGAAAACGGCGAAACATGGTGTACAACAACCAGGAGGCCAAGTAATTTTATAAATTGCCAATGAATCAAATTCCACTAGATCCTGCATGCCTTATCAATTATTGCAGGTTTCCTTCATTTCCATCTTCCATGCATAGCAGACGACCTTCACAAATTTAAATTTTAAATTTTCTTTCTGGCGACCACCCATGCAAATGCAAGGAGAAGGAATTCAATTCTCAGTAAACAATCCCATGCAACCTTAACATTGTGACTTACCAAATACCAAGGATTGGGAGCCCCAAACATGTGCTGTGTGGCTTACCTTCAATACAATTGCGATGATTTTGTGATTAAAAACGATGTACTTGCAATTTCAAGTTCAGTTCAATCCTTGCAACAAAGACACAGCGACGCGTCGTTCTCGTTCCCTCGTATGGTCCAAGGTGAGAATTTCCTTCCCAACGGGGGAAATTTAAGCAAAATGCAATAGCACACACGACACACACACTGTACACAACAACTCAGCGCAGGGATAAATACGTAACGTAGGTTTTAGTTTTGGATCTGACTTCCACCCAATACTACTCCACAATAACAAAACACCAGGTGTGTTGTGAGCGGGGAATGAGGAAAGCCCTTCTACTTCGTTCGACATCAAAACAAGGACTGAGGGTGAAGTATTCCGATCTCTGGGAATTTCTTTATTTTCTACCGCCGCCGCGTAGGACGGGACGGACGGACGCGGACGGACGCACGCCGTCGTCAATCCAGAATCAACCCGCCAAGCCACGCCGCCTACTCCGTATGTAATGTACGTACACAGATTATCCCGGGACCCACACCCAATCTCAAACGCTACGACTACGACTAACGACTCCGGGAGTTTTCCTTTTCTCAATTTAATAAGCTGGTTGACAATAACACAACTTGGATTTGGGAAAGGGTGCAACTTGGATTTGGCAAAAGGGTAAAAGGGTGTTCTATGTTATGTATTATACTGGCGTGGGATGATCGATGCAAATAATTTACAATAATAATAAGCAACACTAGTTTCTAGTTTGGAAATAATACACAACAAAAGAGAGAATATAAAACAATTTTTAGATTTTTGTACATATAAGTCAAAGAGTGTGATTTTGTAACATAATATTAAGTAAGGAATTGATCAGTTAATTAAGGTACTACTTGGAAAGTGATAATGATAATTTCTGTAGGACTGGTGTATGGCTGCATTTCAGCTTTTACGTTAGTTTGATTACAACTGATGAATGATAGCATTGCAATTTTGGGGCCGACAAAACGACAAACTTTATTTTATAACCTTGTGACATTTTTTTTAATTTAATTTTTTTGGATATTGCAAAAGGAAGTGCTCTACTTTCTGTACTGATTAGGAAATTACTTACCAAATTTGTTTGAAATTGGATGTGGAAGGCTGCTTTGAAAACTAATCATTTTTATTTAGTATTTTTCCTTAGCTTAATCGGGTTTGACCTCTGATGTGCTTTGAGTTTTTTGTCACGGAGTTCGATTGTCGTCTACCCATTTACATATTTTGTGGAACCCTGTCCACTTTCCACTAGTGTGCTGTGTGTGTATATTGCCCAAACGCATGACTTTCTCCAATTCTGTGCGAGAAAGAAGAAAGCTTCTTGAATTATTCAATGCGACTAATTGAATTAAAGCTTTAGTGCAGCACAACTTACACAAGCGACTATGACTATTATTCTTAAGAATTATTGGGCAGCCCCTTATTAACTTAAAAAAACGGAACAGTTCGTAAAGTAAAGAATATTGCATTTCCATATTTATTTAACGATTCATGCAGTTACACTTGAGTGGAGATTGAACTACGCCCTCACCTATACCACCCATTCTCATTTGGTCATATTTCTTATTAACAATTTAATAGTTTTGTTTACTCCATCTCTTGTTGTTGTTTAGATGGAAAAGTATCGAGTAGGACGTATTCCTATTCGGTAAATCTGGGAGACAAGCCTCCATTTCATTTTTACTACCCGCCACGTCGTGGCGAAGAATAACAAAGATTGAAATGAATGGGGATACGAAATGTGAACGGGAAGAAAAACACATAAAAATCTCATAAAGACAAACCACGTTTCTTTCGGCGAGTCGAATCCTTTTTTACGAGTCTGCGTGCTCTTCACTTTAAGTACTGACTACTTAATAATAGGTACCTCCCTCCTGAAGTGGGGCCGAAGTCCTCATAAAAATGAAATGGATTTTCGTGGATTTCGATTGGGGGTAGATAATTAGAATTCGTTACCTCCCCATCACAGTAAGCAAAATGTACAGGTTCTTGAGTGTTATGACTATGAGGCTGATTGGATCGCAGATGGAATCACGATTTGCATTTTGATACCACACACTGTTTTGGGATTTTTAAATGAATTTTATGGGAATGAGGTGCTAATTCAAACATAAATACAATCTAGATCAGTTGAAAATGAAAGAAACAAGTTCTAGAACTGAACATACAACACTTATAAATGTGCAAGGTGTACAACTTCATTTATTAAGTCCCTTTGGATTAGAACTGCATATCACAGCTCAGCGCAAGGCAAAATATAGCTGAAACGAGGTGAATGTAAAGCAAGGCCAAATCAGACAAAAATGAAATATTAATTGGTATTGAATTCATTGACATTTTACTAACGCCTGCAAACTTCATTGTAATCACAATGAATAAATTTATATAAATGGATTTACGAATGATCCCTTGCATTCAGTTTGAATATTTAGGCTAGCCAGAATTGGTGAGACTCCTGCATATGGCGGGGCCTTTGTTTGTACTTTTCCGTCCAAGAAATGCATGCATCTCTTACAATATTTTCCGTGTTAAGGAATTTATTTAAGAAGCCGTGAAATCCACAAGAAAAGCTGGCATTTGCTTCATTTTGTATGCAATCGTGTTCCGTGTCACCAATACAAGTGTTAAATTCCCGTAATTAGGCAATTGAATGATATACAATACCATTAAGTATTTTATTACTATTACTCGTATTTTATTACTATTACTCTTGATTACAAATGGTGCGAAACAAGGGAAGCCGCTGTTGGGAAACAATAAAAAAGAAGGGATGGTGCACTTGGCCTGCAGATAACAAAGCTGGTTTTGCGTTTTACATTTTATCGACTTGGCAAATAACATTTTACAATAGCATCGTAAAAGGGGAAACGATGCACGCATGCGTGAAAAGCCCATTAGTCGGACTACTATGGGAGAAATGGCTATTATGTTAATTCAAAAGGAAGCATTAGTTGTTGTAATTTGTTGTGAGAAATTACAAGAGCAATTATTAATTATGTATGCTTTTATTTCGCTCATGCCATTTATATTTTTATTCATTTCTAATTGTGTTGTTGGCGGGGATTTCAGGTTCAAAGATTAAAGTGCATGAGGAAAATCAGTTGCAGTGTGTGGGAAATCATCATTTTTGAAAAATTGGTAAGCTGGTATATACTATATACATGTGTATAATTTGATTTCAATGATTTTATACATTACGAGCAAGAAAATTTGTGCATTTGCAGTTAAGCAAATTCTCACAGTTTAGTAGTGCGTTTTCGAACAAGAGATTATTGTTAGACAAGCGGTTCGTATTTTCCAGCTGCGTAAATACCATTCATTGTTGAACACGTGCAGAGCAATAAATGCTGCTGGGAAAAGTGTCAATTACGGATATTGCATTTTCTAAAACGTTTCAAAAGGATGTAAGTCGATTGGAAACAATGGTGGCAGATGATCGCCTTTTGATTAATTGATCCATTATATGTCTTCGACGTTACTGTGTTACAAATGTGACAAGAAACTTCTTTTCGCACATGCAAAATTTTAAAATGAAGTTATTTTGTACCCTTTTACTTCAAAACAAACGTTTCTGTGATAAGACGAAGTGAATTAAATTCAACAAATTTTACACACTTTCAATTTATACGAAAAGCTTCTGTGTATTGATTATGTATTCTGTATAAAAAGTTTAAAACGATTGATAAAATGAATGCTTCACTCACTCAACAACTTTTTCGGCTGTCAATGCGCTAGCATACCACCTCCAATCATATTTATTCCTTAAAAACGCGCCATTTTAAAACAATTGAGCAGAAAAAAGTTCTGGCATGCAATAAAACATTTATCAATCTAAATTCTATCTACTGCTGGCCATGGCCATAGAGGAGCCCATATACAGTAGCCCTTATGAGAAAGCGTATACCTCCATCTATACATCCGTCCGTACACCTAATCGTAAGCATCAAAATTGGCACGTTGGCAGGCTCAGTATTTATTTAAACACATGATTTGAGCCATTTTGAAGTCCATCTTGTTAAAACAAAGCCAGCATAGCAATTTTTGTCATGCCCACAGAGCTAACGAAGGGTTGACAGAAAGAACATTGCACTTGCTTACACACATTCGTATCCCATGTATCTTGAACTCAAATTAAATAATTTTTTGGGCGAAGCAAGTACCTTATTTTTCTGCCAAGTCAAGTGGAATACCTGGCTAGGCAAACTGCATCACATCCTTTGTATTTGGCGTCAAAACCCTCGGCCTCAAAAAAACAAGTTTTCCTTGCAAATCCTTCAGCGCTAATCTAGCCAATCCAACCTGAAACACATGCAAAATTCAGTTCATGCTGCACACTGCACAGCACAGCTATAGTAATAGCACATGCAATTAATGTACGTAAGTTTCCCAAGGTTTCCCATAGCTTGTCTCTCATTTGCTTCGGTTAACAAATTTTAATTGGCATTTAGAGCTTCCGACGACCCGCATTCGCATTCGCATGGACAGCAATGTTAGCATCAAACCGCTCAATCATTACGTCGGTCTCAATTAAAGCTAACAGCCATAACTGGACCGCCATCTAAAACTTATTTATGGTAAGACATTTAGATTTCTATCAATCCAAGCTGTTTTTCAGATATAAATTTTATTTTATTTGTTGGAAATCCGTCTTTTTGCAATTCCCATAGTTCACCCCCCACCGGACGGATGAAATAAACCATGGGCGTTGGGGCCCTGCGCGTGTCTTCCTTTCCGCTGCTGCCATTGGTCGACTTATGTGTAAGAAAACATGGGTCGTGTCGTGAGGGTGTTATTTAATTACTAGCCCATACCTCATAATTTTCAAGCCTTTCCCATGTTCGTGTAGAGAATTTATTCTATAAAATATGGATAATGAGGCGCCGTCGTGGGTTGTCTTTTGGACAATCGCAAATACAGGCTCTCTGCAATTACATATTTGCTTCCGTTTCGATTTATGTGAGGCCGGCCAGGCATTACAATTACAATCCTTCAGCCGGGACTGTACATAAAAACCGCAAAGTTTTGCATCATATGCAGCCTCGCTGAATCATAGCTTACATTCCTTTAATTGTGACTAGGATCGCGTGTAAAACCACTTATGAGGATTGCACTACTACAATACAATCGATAAGAAAAATGCGAATATTTGCATGTAACTGTGCGTGTACGTAGGTTCAGCCTGTTAAATGTGTATGGTTTTTCGAGTTTGTTCACCTGAACCATTGCATTATTTCCACATGTTGTCATTTGGATTAATTCGCACCTTCCGTTTGGCATCTGTAAATTATTAAAGAGTTTGACCGCTCGCATCGATAAATGCTTGATACATCCTTTACTCCAAGTTAAGTTATATTGTGATCAGATTGTAATGGCTAATGGATGGATAATTGTTAAATTAAGCATCGTGTAAATATTTCAAATAAAATCGCATGAATATATTACCTTCAAGGGTGAAATAAGGAATTTATGAGTCGATCACTAAATCTTTCGCAGAAACATGAAGCAATGTTGCAAACAACCGTGTATGTCATATAAAATTGTGTTTCGCCAATTCCGCAAGTGGCGCCGACTTGCTTCAGCAATATTTTGCATTTCCAAAATGTCATATTAAAACATACCCTTGACTCGTGTAATATGAGTCATCAAAAACAAAATAGTAAATATTTATGCAGCTTGGAAGTAATACAAATTTGATCTCTCCTTGCATACAGCAACAGCAACACTGCAAATTTGCATGACAAATAAAACATACTAGTAA
This sequence comes from Orthonychiurus folsomi, assembly GCA_036851895.1. Taxonomy (NCBI): domain Eukaryota; kingdom Metazoa; phylum Arthropoda; class Collembola; order Poduromorpha; family Onychiuridae; genus Orthonychiurus; species Orthonychiurus folsomi. The sequence continues at coordinate 2,483 of JAAXYW010003951.1, read as the reverse complement.
AAAATCTGCAGTTTGCAGTAGAATTGTGCTATTCCAAATGCAACGACAAGGAGAAGGATGAAATGAAATTGGCCAGAGAGATAAAAATATTGGAATCTGATATATCCACAAGCGCATGTTTGATAATGTTGATCTTAAACCCTGATTCTACAGGTCTGCAGCGCAGGCCGGGAATTTCATGCAATTTTGTTTTTCTTTTACTTTTCGCCTATTACAAACTTAATTCAACGATGGAGTGCATTTTGCGTTCAGCATTTGGAAAACCACATGGCATGGCGGCTTACAATTCGCAAATAAATGTCAATGTTCTTGCATGCGTAGCAAGGTTTATTGTGCGTATGTTCCTGTCTCATAAAGGATTTTAATCATCTCCAAATGATTTCTGGCTTTAGCAGTACCGCAGACGTGCCAAAATTTGCTTTGAAACTTAAGGGTCGGGTCTTCCTTTCCTTGTCAGTCACTTTTAAAACCCTTTTCCATCCCACTACGCTGTATGCAAACCTGAATCCGCATCCAATGCATAAGTTACGACTCAGAATGGGCGGATGGATCGTAAATTCTTTCATGGAATACCATTGGCAAACATTTCATAATGTATTATTGCATACCCTGGCTCCAGTCACTCAAACTTTGCAAAAGCGCGTCTGGCCCAGCGGTTTATAGTACGTAACAGGACTAGGTGAAAAACAGATTTTACGGCTTTGGCTTGAGAAAGATGAGTGTCGTTAAAATTTGGAGGGGTTGATGGAAACACGAATACTGATGAATCCTTCACATGAGTCTCCACTTCATGGAAATATATTCAAAATATTTATTTGCCTTATTGTGACAGGGGAAGTAGCTTTAGGTTAGCCTATTTTAATTGCAATTCGGCTAACCTCGACATCTTGTCGCCAGGAATATCGGAACGTGGAACGCTACACGTGGGACTTCCCCTGCTCCAGATTCCCAATGCCATTACATACGTCATTGCAAAATATGTAGGTTTAAACTCAAGATCTAAATATAAAATTAGCAAATCGTTACGGGTTGCAAATATTCATGTATTTTTACTAGTTAATTTTGGTCAACTTAATTCTGAGAATGCGTGCAAATAGGAATTGTTGAATTCGCATATGTTTTTTGCTTCAAGTTTAAATTGGCATTTCATCTTGGATTTTTTGCAAAAGTAAAAACAACCCCTTTAAACCGTGCAAAAACAACCCCCGAGAGACAGTTGCTGCGTTGAGTTTTCCCCTTCATCCGATCTCTCAAAGTCTCCGGTCATCCAACTGACTTTCAACTGCGTAGAAAATCAAAGCCATGAAATTTTAACGACACGGACATAATTTTAATGAGCTTTTCTGCAATGTACAAGAACCGAAAACTTCATTTCCGTCCCGAACTCGTAAAAATTTCCAAGTACCATTCTTTCCTCCTGCAATTATACTGCACTCCTGTACCAGGCAGCAAAGAACGCACTATCCTATTTTTCCAGCAAAGACGACACGACGAGCTTTGAATGGGAAGCCATGGCGAAAAACACGTTTATGACTTCAACACTTGGAAGGAAATTGTTCCAATTTATGGCGGCTTTTGCTAATTTCGAGCTCAAGTATCCGTCGCATCGCAGTCTAGGTCTCGTCAAAACCAATGAGAAACACGTAATATTCGTAACTAAAAGTTTTAATGTAGCCCCGTGAGCGCCTTAACTTGTGTATCAACATCAAAATTATTTCTGACAGTTATTCCTTCCTGAACCACTGGAATATTTTGAATTAACAATGAATGGAATTGTAGCATTTCGCATGGGATGTGGCTAATTTATTAATTCTCGATTCAATGGTGCTACGCCTCCTCGTGTATCAAAATTTCAGATTTATTCGGGATAATAAGGGTATATAGTGACAATAGTGAGATTTAAAACTTTGAGGGGAATAATGTAGTGGTTATAAGCTCGTTTCGGAATTTTGGAGTTAGTTAAACTAATAAATATTAGCAGCAGAAGCAAGATTACACGACCTTCCTAACAAGGCGCTCAGGATACTGAATTCTAGCAAATTCTAAGAAGACATCTTCCAAGGTAGTCTCGTTCACGGAGTAATCCTCAATGACATCTCCATAGGTAGTTTTCAATTCTTCCAACATCTTGAAAGCAGCACTCCATGGAATTTGAGTGTTTTGTACATGGTAGCTTAGTAAATTCTGTAATATTAAATATTGCAGTTCTAGTGTGTATAATTTGAAAGCAATATTTTAGTACTGCGTTACCAAATGCTGATCACGTAAAATGCAAGGGTTGAACTTCTGTAAAATGTCGCCATTTAATGTCTCAAGCTCAGGTGATTCTATTGATAATGATGACTTGAATTTCAAGCTTATGGTAAATCCCAATGTGAATTTGCTCTTCAAATGCTCAACCCCACCAAAGCACTGGAACTGTCCATTTACCATTATTCCAAGTCGAGAACAGAGCGCTTCGCATTCATCCATACTGTGTAACA
>JAAXYW010003950.1:0-10292 GCA_036851895.1 Orthonychiurus folsomi | reverse complement strand
GCCATGCCATGCTACACCGTGTGCCATTCCTGAAGATGGAAAATGTGTTGAATACATTTCGGAATCATTCTGTGCTGTGCCATGCCACGCCATTCCATACGTTGGAATGGAGCAAGCACTAGGCCGCGCCGGGACCTGAGTGCACTAAACAATCTCTTCATGAATAAAAGAAAAATAAACATTTCACTTTCCCCGACGGCCCGTGATGGAATGGGAAGGTGATGATGAATGTAAACGGAGTGAATAGAGCCGGGCATAAACACTCCTGGGATTAGGATTACCCGGGAATAAACACGCTGTTCCTCCCGCCAGCCCGGCCAAGCCTAAGGTTTCTAAAACGTCTAATTTATGCTCCAATTCCACTTCATCGCATGCTGAATGCTGGCCGGAGCGGGAGATTGAAAGATAAGCAAGGAAAATATTGTAACACAGAGTTTCGCGTTTAAGTCGCGCAAATTTTTAAACTCAAAATGTGTTTTCCCTCTGATTGTTTAAATATTTGTCAAAACTATTTTCGGGATAAATAAATGTTTTGCTAAAAATAATTAAATGTCTGTAAAATACTTGCTTAATTTGCAACTGTAAGATTACTTTTGACAACTAGTGCATTTACATACCCTAAATCGTCCCGTCGTCATCTTGGATTTATACGAGCGGAACCGGCAAATACTATGTACGGATTTCCGCATCTGTCCAGTCTGTCTGACAAGGTGTTTCCTCTCATGATTTATTTTGGCTGGACAGCCGGCTTCCCCAAGAACCCGAACCGAACACGCACAGATCCACGACTCCAGAACCTATTTATTCAACCGGTCAGCTCAACTGCGTGCCACTGCCAAGAAATCCGGCCGGCCATTCCTACCCCTACATTTCTTTTTCTTTAATTCCAAGAACTCCCCAGCTCAGCTGACAATGTTTAAATCATTCCGATTTAATAAAGAGTTCAGAAACCGGAGTGCATGCACGTACGCCAAAAAATGTACAAAATCCTAAGAGTCAATACGTTTCCCTTCCAATTTTTTAAAACTATAAATTTGTTAGCCGCGTGTCGTATTTTTTACACCTTAAGTCGCGTCGTCGTCGTCGTACGTGCTAAAACAAACCTACCTTACAGTATGTTATGCTAATGGCCCAAAGGTCTTCCGCTGTCTTTTCCTCCCCGTCATTTGTAAATTAGAGTTTCTGAGAAAATATTAAGGAGTTTTTTGTGTCGCGTGAGTCGTGTTGCGTCAAGTCCCCTTTTCCTGTCGTCCTCCCTTCCAATTTAAAGGCGCGTACGCGTAGACATGGCGTACGTTCATACATACAGAGTGCGTATGCCGTAGTTTATATAGGGAAAATCCGCTGCAATGCACGGACGTGTAAGCACAGCCGGAGACGGCTTCCCGTGCTTACACGTCCGCACCCAGCGAAGGCACTTGACTTTCCCTCCCCTCCACTGCAATGCAATGCACTGCACCCCCTTGCCACCTGTCTCCGTCCTGTCTGACATTTCTACTTTGAACTTTTCTCCCTTTGGAAAAGTTATTGAGAATTGAAAAAAAAACTTCCCCCTATTCTATTCCACACATTCCCACGTTACGTACGTTAAACTTGCATATGAACGGTTGACGACGATGAACATTAAAAATAGGTGCATTTGTACGTACGTAATTCCCCCTCCCGCGACAGACAATCGTCAATAAATGACAGCGCGGCGCGGAGAATGGGAAAATTTGTTCCGTGCAAAAACTGTGTTGGATGAAGAAAGATTGAGGAAATCGACGAGTGGGAGAAATAATTGTGAGAGGAGTTTTGAAGGAGTTTTTCGAGACAAGAGAGGACTGGCACGGGGAAACTCCACGTTTTTCGCGTGACACACGTTCCGTGTCACCAAACTAATGTGTGAAATGCCCTTCTGTCTCAACGACGACGACGATGTCGACTAAAACAGGGTCCACAACTTTCCTCAGGACATGAGAATCGTACGGGACAATTACACAACGGACGGCGGCGGCGGCGGCACTTGCCACCCTTCCTTCAAGTGGCGTCATGTGGTTCCGGCCCCGGCGGTGAAAGGAACAGGGCGAAGCGTCGCAACGCGTCTATTTCCCGTCGTGTGTGATCAAACTTTTAACCCTACTGGAAATGTACGGATGAAATCACAGCCTGTTTGACGGATTTTGACGGACAATTCCGGAGATAAAATTTTAGAGGTTCTTGAAGAAAATTTGAGGAAAGAAGTGGTTGGCTGGATTTGGTAATTAATTCGAAGTTTAATGTGTCTCATTGTAGAGGAAGGACGACCATATGGTATAATTATTGGTAGCATCAGGTCAAGTTAGGATAGGTTATTGTGTAATGTAATGAAATTTTGGCAATTTTGAAATTTTGAACAAAATTTTCCATTAATAATGTTTATGTTATTTTATGGACATGTCGGAGATTCTCTGCTGAGATTTGTAGCATAATGCCCCATGAATCGAACACATTTAACACTTCCATTAGAAATTATGCAACTATATATCAAGTCGAACGACGGGGAAGCCGCCGTTTTCAAATCGACGAGTCCCATTTCCAAGAGAAACTACTGCATCATATTTCATACGTTACGCTGTGTAAGTCTAAAATAACAGAAACAAGTTTCATCTTTCCACGATTGGGAATACAGAGTCTGAAATAAGATTAATTATTCATAAAATGATGGAGGTTAGTGACTCTATGCCGCATTCCCAGGGATATGCTTTTAATAAATTCCATGTTTTCAAACTTTCGAGTCTGAATCGAAAATAAGATTTTAAACCCATTCCACAATTCACAAACAAAGAAGGGCAACCAAACTTGGATTGTGTTTTGGAATTAGTGGCGATGAACCCAAGATGATTTCCACGAGAATACGGAACTTTGGAACGAAAGAGGAAGTAGCCCCGAAACAAAACTAACTTTTGTCTTCCTGGCCGCGGCCAGACCACGAGGAAACGGGAAATTCCTTCTTTTGGTTTACTTTTCGGTTTAGAACTCTCAACTCCCGAAACCGGGAAACTCGACGGATGACTTTGGACGGGGATGGAACATTGACGTTCCCCGCTTCAAGTTTGCGTTTGTTTCATTGAACAGACGGCACCGCACTTGCACAAATTGTGTAGTGGGAATGACACAATTTCCCCCCTTCCAATTCACACCGTGCGTGTGCTATGAGGAAAAAGTACAAGTTCATGCAAACTTTGTAGGATTGGAGCGCAGCTTGGAACGGAGAATGTCAGCTTTAACGATTGCACTCCATTGTCGAAAGGTAAATAATTATCCATCACAATTTTAGATGAAGTAAGAGCAAGTATTCATTAATCTTTGTCGTTAATTAGTACGGTTTTGTATGAAAAAGTGGAGAATGTGTTTTGAAAGGAGAATTTTCCACGGTAATAATCAACCAACAAAGATTTGACTTATTCTTGTCGTTAATTGATGCAAATTCTGCAAGAAAAATGTAAAAAATGTGTTTTAAACCAAGATTTTTAGACCACAGAAGAATTGACTGATTTTTTGTGGCATTCAGACAATTTATACAACAAAAATTGTAAGATTATATTCTTAAAACATTTTTTTTTGTTATAATTTACAAAAATAAACAAAATATTAATATTCTTATAAGTATAACAACGCAAAACACGACCTCGGCTTGGGACGTAAATCTAAATCCCAGTTTCCCTCCCCATGCGAGCAATCATGCACAAATCGTCAACCGACGGACGACGGCGACAGGTTGCATTGTATGCATAAAATTGACAGTTGCATCTAAACTGACAATGGATGCAATGGAATTTCAATTCCAAGACTTCACAAGTCCATCCGATGCAATTTTACCCGGTTTTTTTGTCGGAATACAGAATTCACCCCTTTCCACGCCACACATCGCATGCATCTTTACATGCACAATACACACCACCACGACGCCACGGCCACGGCACGGCCACTGTCACCCCCAAATTGAAATCCACATTGAAAGGAAAGAAACGGATGGGATCCGACAGAAGGGCGGGTATTACGATACGTCCGTACGACGTGAATCCACAACATGAATGGAAATATTAATACTGGAACCACCCCCCACATTACATTTTCTGGTCGCATTCGACGATAAATTGAAGGAAATTGACAATTCCAAAAGGATAATCGTAATTCACACCTCCTGAGAACCGCAAGCTATTTTTGTTTATGACAATCTGGAATTTGCGTATGACTACAGCCACGGGCGCGGCGCCACCTGCTCCTTGTAAGAGGACGAACCCCCCTTGTTTTATTCCCTTGATTCGTGTCACCATAAGCTGAGTTCTGTGCAAGGAATTTTAAGTAGGGGTACTAGCTGCAGAGATGCAAGGAATCTTGTGAGAGGACGAACCCCCCTTGTTTTATTCCCTTGATTCGTGTCACCATAAGCTGAGTTCTGTGCAAGGAATTTTAAGTAGGGGTACTAGCTGCAGAGATGCAAGGAATCCATTGCACGCAGTCGTATGCTATGTTACAATTGTGCCGCGATAAAAAAATCGTGAGAATTTGCAGGAAATTCGAGGCTAGGCTGGGTTTAGTAGCTAATTACACTAATACAGTGAAATCTGTAAGTTTAATTGCAATGAAATTAATACAGGTAACAATGAAAAATGGGATTGATCAATTTATTTGATTTGAAATCGACTTCCTTTGAATAACCTGCACTGATTAAATGCAGAATCTGACTTTGCTTGTCAAAAGGAGAAAATACGTGGCTTCGAGCCTCCTTGGAAAAATGCGATCAAAATAGATATAAATTGCTCGTACTTGATTAGATGTTTCCAGCTTGTTTTGCGTGCAGAATTTTAAAAAAGCGGCTTTAATGGATAATCACACAAGTCTCAAAAATTAGTTTTTTCTTGTTATTGTATTTAATCAGATGTTGCGCTCCTTGGGCGAGAGCCCGAGAAGTTGAAATATTTCGAATATTTGATCCTTTTAAAATGCCTCGTAGGAATTTCCTTGTAAATATTGGTTTTAATTTGTTGAAAAACGCATGAAGAATATTCGAAAATTGAAAACATCCACAAAAATCATTCATTAACATCTTTGGTTTCCACTTTCTCACATCTGTCTGTTTTACGAAAATCTAATGCGACTCCAACCCCTATGTACAACAGTACAGGATTTGGCGTCCAGCTCAAGTCCAATTTTCCAATGAGCGAGTTTATGACATGGGATTGCATTGGATCGGACGGACATGTGTATTGGATGACGCCGTGCTGCACTTATCCAGTGTAGTGTGACCCGGAGAAAGGAAACCTACGCCACGCTGCGTTGGAGGGAAGAAGACATTGTCGTCTTCCTTCGCGGCCGCGGCGTCTTAGGAAAATACATGGTTGGTTTGGGGAATGCATCGGATCGGAACACAATTCTGCTTCCTTTCACTCCATGCCCCCACCATTCCATCATTCTTAAAGCATTTATTTAGGGGAAATTCCCTCAAGTGCCGTTTTCCGTCCAATCCAACTCCATGTTTATATTTTCAATTTCCCTCTGATTCTTTTCCCCCTGTCTGACATGTGTTCTGTACGTCTTTGTCCTTTCTTCCTTATCAGAAACTAAGGAATGGAAATGACCCAACAATACAATGGCAGGAAATGTCAGGGGGAGGAGGGGGAAACATACATACATACATACATATTCTGACGAAATACAGGAATCAGGATTTTAGTCCACCTTTTGTAACGACGACGAGACCGGGTCAAATATTCAGAAAATAACTTTCTGGAATTTGGAATTTCTTATTCACAAAATCATAGAAGCAAAATTTGTACACGTTGAATTGCCTGACCTCTGACCCAGAACTTTTAAAGTATTCATTTTCTAGGGATTATTTCAGAAGCTCCAGAGCAAAGGTTTTTTTTTAATTAATTTGTTTTTTTGACCTTTCACCTAAGCTTTTTCAGATATGATTTCTGAAATTCAATAGCAATTTTAATAAAGCATGTCAAGCCGATATGTAATCCACATCACATCACATATTTCCACAATTTAAAAATTAAATCGAACAATTTTTGTTAAAAAACATGTTGGAATTGTGACACTTGTACGTCAATTACCCTTGATAACCCTAAACGTAATATGTAGTTCTCGAATTCAAATTAAATAAATCATTAAAAACCACTTGTTTTATTAGCAAATAATACTTGGGTTTTGGGGTGAAAGCTTAACGCACCGTGTGGTATTTTCCCTAATCACATGTTAAATACTGTACATACCGAATGTGCGGTTTGTTCTCCCGCTGTTCCTGGGGTGGAGGAGAAGGCAATTAGAGAAGTGGCATTCCATTAAATTTCTCACACCTAATCCTCTGTCATGTGAGTATTGCGTGTCCACGCGTGCATGAAATGTGGAGAGAAAGTCAGGGGAAAGATAAGCCGGGCCTGATTGCCTCCCAGTTCTTCATAACTCTATTATTTATTAGTAGCTCCACTCCCGCAGTGTGTCAAGTGTGAAATCTCATCATCTTTCTACTTTAAGCCTTCCCTCCCTTACTTTCAAACTTCCCTCCAGAATGAATTGAAGCCATCAACATTTTCATTTTGTGTCGGAACACTAAAATATAGTAAAGCAACAAAACCGACCGACTAGACTGTGGCTCAAAGCTAGACGAGGATTTCTTAAATCCTGGTATGCGTTTATAGATGCGTAGATTTAGTAGTGTTGGATTTAATGAAGGGATTTGACCACGTGCGTTGTATACGTGCGAATACAGCATCAATTTCCATAATTAATTGGACTAATTGCTTGGGAGGACAAATAATTGCCAGGGGATACAGGCCATCGTCTTAGCAGTGTTGTAAATGTATGCATTTTGTGCGATGGATTTTTCCCTGCTTGACTTATAGACGTAGGATTAAGACTAAACGTAACGTGACACAGTAATTTTGCATGTCAAAACGGGAAATGGTGAGGAGTTATGGTTGGTTTTTATACTTGAAAGAGCAGATTAATGGTATGGTTGAAAATTTGGTGGTTATTACATAAATACATGACGATTTTTTTTTGCAGATTTCAATATTTTGACAGGGAAATCATTGCAAAATTGTGAATTTTGCAAATGTGCAAAGCACGCCAATTGTAAGCAAGTTAATTACACAGTGAGAAATCTGGCTAACCGTTGGCAATTCACAAATTTTCTTTAAAAATGGGGCGGAATCTAAAGTTATTCAATAATTTGCAGTAAAAAGCTAAGCTATTTATAAAACTGAGATTTGTACATCACAAAACGTATTTATAATCCTCTAATTCCTGAGAATAGTACATGTAACGACATGTTACAACCACAATTCAATGCATGGAATTGGCGAAAGACGGATCTGTAACTCGTCAGTTGAATGTAAAAGGAAAAAGAAAAGCTTAAGTCGAAAACCTCTCGGCTACTTCACTATACATCAACCCACCAAGCTTTCACTCCATGATTCACTTATTCTCGTTAATTCCGGACACAATGCCCAGAGGCAATTCCCTCTATTAAAGGAAACCTTTGCAAGGAGTTAGTTACGTAAGAAAACGAAAGTGGTGGGTTTTCCTTAGAATTTTTTTTGAGACACGGCGGCGGCAAGAAGCTGTCATCCCTGGTGCGCGTGGGGTTGGGCATTGGATTCAGAGAGAAAGTTGCGGCGGCAAGCGGCTGTGTATTTGCTTGGGGCAACTTGAAGACGAGGAAGAAAATTTTTGCACGTAAAGCGGTACAACTTTGTTTTGCGTCTTGCTAATTAACTTAGGGTTTGCCAGTCAATGTTATTAGGAAATGTTCATGGCTTGCCGCGTCCGCGGTTGGAATCCAGTGCTTCTATTTTGGGGAAGGGGGTGCGGTGGCGGGGAGTTTGAAAAAGTCAAGAAAATAGAAAACTCTTACCCATGGCTCCATTGTAATGGATTTCCAGGTTATCTTCTCGACGCCACATGACATAGGGCTCTGGGTGTACCTCGTGCCTTGCAGTGAAGGGTCACATTTGACCCTTCCTTCACTACGAGGTCTGTACTTGTTTCCTTGTCAATTATTTGTGGCGGGACTGCAAAAATGAAAAAAAAACTGGGTTTTTGCCACAAATTCTGGATTGACTTTTTACTTACCCACGACTTCCAAATAGCCCATTAGACTTCGCATTGGATCCGCTAATTTAAATAGATAAAATTTTCAGTTAAAATTGAATCATGTATTTAACATGCCCGCGATTTCCAGGAGTGACTTACTGTTAATCTGACACATGTACCATCCTCGGTCTGATTTCATGGGTTGCTTTTATCTGGAAATATAATGTATTATACAAATTGTCTAAAATTAAAATGCTAAAAACAATATCATATATTTTGGCACAAAATTTGTACAGCGCATGTTTAGTTTCGCCATTTTAATTGGCGAAGAAGTTTAGGTATTGCAAAATTCTATAATAGCATGCTGTTTTAAGAGAGCGCCATTACCATTAAAAGAATAATCATAATCGAAATCAGGATTTGTGTTGGGTTTAAAAGAAAATGCCGCCATAGGATTTGATTGGCCTCATTAATCTATACTTGACACCTTGAGGACCGAGCGAAGAAAAGGGTGTGAAAGTTCACAAGTACTTCCTTCGTTAAAGTATAAAACTTTCAACCATTTCCACTTTTCCTTCGCAACGCAATTCTGTTCTTAATTATTGCATTTTGTACGCCATGACTATGCAATTATCGCATTATGATTTATGTCAATTTGAATGGATTACAATGGCATGGCATGACATAATACGCAAGGCTACAAGAAATTACTTATTTGTTTGATCAACTTTCACAGTCCTCGGTCGTCAAATTAAAAATGGAGACTGAAATTTTGCAGTTTAAATGTTGAGTTCTAACTCTCTGTGTTATAATTCACAAATTGGGCCGAGTTGTGAAATATAACGCTAATAATTTATGCACCATTTGCAATTTGAGAGAGGAAGGGATAATTTACGAACGTAAACAGGAATGCGACCTGTGTTGAACTTTGGATTAAAATTTGAGCTATTATTTAAAAATCGATCAAATACTTAAATATAAATCTATTTCACAATTTCGCAAGAATTGACAAACTGCAGCAAACCGTTTGCAAAATTTTACGTTTAGTTCAGAATTTGCATGGCAAATTCGGTTAATTTTCAACATTTTGATATCTTGCAGCACCTGATTCCTCAAAAACGTTAAGTTCAAGAACCAAAAATTCATGTACGATGAAAATTCCATTAATTACAAACTGAGTCGTCAAAAAATCAATTCAAATTATTTTAACCTCAAAACTGCCCATTCACAAAAGAATCAAGTCCTTTCACTAGATTCACCGCGCCAGGGTATTACTATTCACAAAAACCGCGAAATTCAAAATTTCCGTGAATTTCATATTGCCGTATCCTCACCTGTAGAAACCATGAGCGATGATCCGTGTGAGCGAGAGTGATTCTAGGATTCCTCGTGATGACGGCTTCATGAATGGTGAGGATTGTCTGCGTGTCTGAGAAGACCCAAGCGATCTGCAAAAAAAGAAGAAAAAAAAATCACGCACTCTATTATTCCACATCTACCTTCGCGCGGTCCGTCGTCCGATCTTCATTTCGGTAGCCTTTTTCTTAAGATCCAAGATCCTAGCATCGATCAACCGCCAAAAGTTCGACCTCCCACGAAGTGTCATGACCCAAAGCATAGCATAGCATATAGCATGACCCATCCACAAGATCCCATATCTCAGCTAGCTTTTTTTCTTGATCTAATTGAACTCTTTTCTTTTCCCTTACGTACGTACGTACGAAAGGTACGGTAGATTCGTATTTACCGCCAGGGCGCGGCGCAGCGCGGGCGGTGACACATGAAAGTGAGAGATATCCGGCCTCCCCTGCATACGCGTACGCCGTTTTTAATAAAATGTGACAGTTTTTGGAAGTGGAATGTGCAAATCTGGCGGGAAATCCTCCTGAGAGAAGAAGAAGGGGGAGAGAAAACGGAGGAGTGAAAAATAGGTTCCAATTAATATCCCGTGTGGAAGGTCGGGTGGTCGACGACGACTTCCCCTTTTTTTATTGCTTTGGAGGAAGTGGCGGGTGGTTGTGACGCGTCGGTTTCTCAAGGAGCCCGCGTCGTGCCCCCCCTGTTTGGCATTCATCACCCGATCCACCCCTAATGTAATGTAAATGCATGATGTCCTCTTTTAAGAATCCTCTAATCAAGATTTACAGTGTGAGTTGGTAGAGGCGGGAATACAAACGATGGTTTATTTACGGTTGAGTGGGTGACTCAATGCTGGTTTTTCACAG
>JAAXYW010003949.1:0-10293 GCA_036851895.1 Orthonychiurus folsomi | reverse complement strand
ACGAGCGACAATATTTTGGAGTCACGACCCCACCTCCGCGCTTGCATTGGTCTTCCGCCCATCTGAAAACAACCAAAGAATTTTAATATAAAAAGTATAATTGTATTTTGATTGAATTGATTGTAAGAATTTATTACCGGATGAGTGCTTCAAATATTTGCATTTCGTCCTTTGCAGCCAAAGCATCCAATCCAATAAATTTCTCAAGGTGCTCGATATCCACTCTCAGGAATTCCTTGGATTCCAAAATCTCGTGGGCGGATCTAGAAAAAATTAACAAAAATGGAACGATTTTCAAATTAAACGTGAGTTTTATACAGTTTACCTGCAGATTTCCTGCAATGCCGTTTCCTTCAGGTTGTGATTGTAGAATGTTGCCCATTTGTAAACATGCAGGGCCGTATCCTTTGTCACGCAATGCCTCAAACTATCATTTGTTTTGGCTACCAAGTTATGCAAATTGTATTGCTTGGCTGCACTCAATATTGCAAATACATCTCCCAGCATGTCCACGGGTTCGGGTTTCAAATAATATTGAATGTCTTGATTGTACATGTACTAGTAAAATCCAATCAAAATGTTGATTAGTTGATCTAACCATTATTGAATTGGTTAATTTATCCGTCATACCTTCAGAAGTATCTCAAATATGTGTGGCTCAATGTCCGTGATTGTATATTGTGGTGAATGTGTTGTCCAAAACATCCGTTCAAAAACATCAGATGCGGATGCCAGAAATATTTTGTGTGCCTCAATAACTCTTTTTTCTTTGCCAACAATGAATTTGACATCAGAAAGGATTTTATTCTGCAAAATTCTGCCATGGCCGATTGTGATTTCGTTGTTCCAGTTAGTAGCCTCTACCTTTGGCAATGGCAACTCCTTCCAGTCACCCAAAACTTCTTCGTGCCAAAGCTTATTTGCCATAATAGATAATCCCTACGTTTTTGCAAGGTTATTAGAGCCAGAAGGATTTTTGTTTGTATTATTAACAGAATCGGTTATTTGAAATAGAGAAATACACTTTGAACCCATAGAAATGGTGGCCTGGAAATTGCAAATAGAGTACTTACTTTAAACTTACTTACTTACTTTAAATTCACTCTTAATCTCAAATTATTGGACCTCGTGCCCCACAGAACTGGAATTCTTTGAACTCTTTGAAAAAAATGGATTTTGCAAAGAACAACTTGTTTTGAAGGGACTACAGGACACAACAAATTACGATATGCAGGAACACAGAATAATATGAAAGTATAGCTGGGTTGGTTAGCTTCACAACAGAATAGTAGTACAAGTAGAAGTGCAGTGAACTCAACCAAAATGCTCAGCCTATTTATGCAGCGTGGAGCAGAAGCTGTGGCTGTGGCCGTGCCGGGTGCACACAAGAATTAAAAATAAACACTCCAAGGGTCGGTCCCCTTTCCTAACATTGGGCGATTTGGTCCCTTTGTTGAATCGAGTATACTATACCACTATACGTGCACCCATGCACACTTAAAGCCATCCAAATTCAGTTTTGAAAGTTCGTCGAGCAAAGCAATACAATGCTAAGCTGACTGGACTATCATATGCCTATTTCTGTCGTAGCTTAGCAATGTGAACCAGAGCATATACCGTCTAATACATCGTATTATAACACAAATTGTGTATACAAATGGATAGCATAGACACATGTAAAGTTTAATAATGATAATGAATGATGAATGATGATAAACCCCACTAGACCATGAAATAGGGTGCACTTTTGTAAATTAGTAAAGTTTCATCAGAAAAGCATACATTCCGCAGCATAATATTACGCAAGTTTAAAATAGGACAAAAAAATGTGGAACGCTTCACGATTTTGCGTGTCATCCTTGCGCAGGGGCCATGCTAATCTTCTCTGTATCGTTCCAATTTTAGTATATGTAGACCCGAAGGTACTACATTTAGTTCGAGTCCACTCAGGGTATATATACCACCAAAATTTAAACCCTCAATACCTCAACCCTGCATTCCCGGGAATCTTGACCTGTGCAAATAATATGGCACTAATTTTGAACAGACCTGAAATATCCATGCTAATTATGTACACCCCACTTTCTGCCATTACAATCCAGCAATCAGATTTTAATTTGAGGTTAATTTGAGTGAGCTGTACTCGATGAAATACCAACTTTTACATTAAGGGCACTTATTGGAAGGATGCATGGAAGCAATGCAATCGACTGCAATGGGCAACAAGTGCATGTTACTCGCACTATTACTATTTTAATTGCTTCTCACTTGCCCGTAATAACAAATAAATAATTCACACAGAAATGTGGGCCGAATGTTGGATGGATATTCGGTAGTTTATGGAAATAAAGTGCAAAAATGTGGACAATCTACAATTTTGGCTGAAACACTACGTAATCTGTAAAATCCACACACTTCAATCTGTGAAATATAGCGCTTATAACAGCGCGGCGTAGCGTGTCAAACAAACATGAGGCTGGGATATGTTTTATATGCACAAAATGAGAGTCTCTTTACACTAGTAAATGTACTCTTTGTGTTAGTTTAGGTCCTGAAGAAACTGAAGATTTAGATTTAGAATAAATTAATACATAAAAAACACACAGGTAAAAACTTATGCGGCCCTGTGCTGCAATTATCACTCTTAATTTTGCATGGTATAGCCAAGGCTCCGATCAGATCAGATAATCCAGTATCTGATCTGAAATCTGATCTGATCTGAAAATTGTCAGTTTAGATACATGTGTATCTGATCTGAACCAGTCAGATCAGATAGTGTATCTGATATCTGAAGTTTTAAATCAGTTCAGATAAATGTTATATTGATCTGATCTGAAAACTGAACTGAATCTGATCAGATATCTGAACTGAAAATCTGATCGGATATCTGACTACTATTTAGCACTGTACAGTACTGAATTAAAAATTTGAAACGACACCGGGACTAAGAAATGCTTACTTCAAAAACTCCTACTAAATACTCATCTTATTATTTTTTTAACTGTGAAGAAATGAGTGTTGCTGTTTTATTACACTCATGAAATCTAATTTTTGATATTGTTTGACTAATATTGCGACAAATGTCTTCGATATCAAGCGTTTGTTAAATTCGAATTATATTGAGCTTGTAGTAGCACCGACTGGGTAGCTTGAATTTGGGTAGCAAGAGCAAATAAGAGTGCTTTAATGACATAACTGCAGTATATAAAGGTTTAAATTAAAAAATTCGATGTTTTACCGCGATTCATATGCGAAATAGTCAATTTCTTGAAAAAAATCAGATATCTAAAAATCTGATCAGATATCTGATCCAAAAGATTATTTGATCTGATCAATTTTCACCGCAAATCTGATCTGAACTGAATCTGATGAATATATGAACAGGCATATCTGAATCTGATCTGAAATTTTCAGATCAGACAAATTCACAAAATATCTGATCTGATATCTGATCTGATCTGATATCTGATCTGAATTACCTGATCTAATCGAAGCCTTAGGTATAGCATTGCTTTTGCTTTAAGGATTTTAAACCGCGACTTCCACTCTTTGAGTTAGTTTAAGTCCTAACTGTTTAGACTTCGAATTGGAATAAAGGAATATATGAAATACAATGCTGTTGCAATTTGTCTAAAATCCGAAAAGCTTAAAACGCATTAGTCAGTATTAGTAGCTTTTGTTGGGAAAGTCCGGGTATTGGAAACATACTTGACATGCCTTGGGGAAAGTGCAATAGTAAAATGAATTGAAACTATTTTATCTGAATTAGAAAAATATATAAATAAATCAGTACGCCAAGCATTCTAAAAACTGAAGTAATTGAAAATGCAATTGTAATTGTAATTAAGTACATTTGCAAAAATTCAAAGTAATTTGTAATTGTAATTAAGTACATTTGCGAAAATTCAAAGTAATTTGTAATTGTAATTAAGTACATTTGCGAAAATTCAAAGTAATTTGTAATTGTAATTACTTATGCGAAATCGGGAAGTAATTGTAATTAATTATTTTTCTAAATCCGGGGTGTAATTTGTTATTGTAACTAATTGCATTTAAAAAGTAATTGACCCAAGTCTGAGCTTGATGGACTAATAATGATTAGCATTCTGTTAGGAATGTATATTATGATTACACATAACATTCTTATTATTTAGTTTGTCAGTTGGTCAAGGCAATGTTATGCTTAGCATACATACATTGCACATTGTATTGATTGCACTGCACATTGCAGTCAATGCCTTTCATTCATTGATCTAGTATATAAGCACCAATTTATCATTGAATAAACTCTGCAAGCAGAGATCCAAAAGAGCGGCTGCTACACACAACGCACATCAAACCCACATAACGTACCCCCTAGTCCAAGTTCAAGTGACCCCTCAACTCCGGCACCAAACTACCCACATCACCTCCATGAAACCCTAACTCACAAACTCCATTAAATCCCCACTCACAACCTCCCAAATCCCGACCTCACCGCCTTCATCAAATCCCAACCTCACCATCATCAACAAATCCTGACCCCACCACCTCACCGCCTTCCTCAAATCCCAACCTCACCGCCTTCCTCAAATCCCGACCTCACCACCTTCTAATGATATAACGTCCATGATACCCCACCACATAACCTCCATGATATCCTGCCACACAATCTCCATGATATCCCGCCACACAATCTCCATGATATCCCGCCACGCAATCTCCATGATATCCCGCCACACAATCTACATGATATCCTGCCATACACCTCCTGAGAATAATGACATATTACATGGTATGTCATGTTTCTCCTCCATTTTGGCTAAGCTCAATGGCCTAACTCAAAGGTCAAAGGTCAGGCCAACTTGTGACCTCAGAGCAAAATTTTACTTGGTATTATCCAATCCGTTGCCATGGATTCCTATGTTACAAACAAGTTCATCTCATGCAATTCTGCACATGCCTTCCGCAGCGCAGTGAAACAAAATGCACTAAAACTACAGTGTTTTTAATTTCTCGATATGTTTTCAGCAATAATTATTACAGCAAGCTTATTTAGAGTAATTGGACTCCATCTCTAACAATTTTTAATGCCTGCAACTGTCCGTGGATTTCATTTCAAAATTGCATCAATCTCACCCATATAACCTCATGCAGCCTTTCGTTGTCAAGCAAACGCTAACTTGTTGTGCAGCAGTACACATCCCAGTGGCATAGCCCTTTCCATAGTTAAAAGTGTCTGAAAAAAACCGGAGAAGGAAGCACAAACAGAAATCTGCTCATCCGCTGCGTACTAAGTCATTTTAAATACCGCTGCATACTACATTGATTTATAATGTCATCAACGCCAACCACTTGACCAATCTTGCTGGCCAACGAACTCGAGGGGAGCCATGCCCTAAGGACTTCGCATACCAAGTTTTAAGCGAATCTGACCAAAAACAAACAGGCTAGCGTCTAACGACGACGACGCCACCGTACACCAACACCAACCTATAAGGCGGCAGCTATGCTATGCATAGCAGCGCTTTAATAAATCAGTCTTCTAACGGCATCCGATTGAGCTATTCATTTATCTAACTATTCTTGCTAAAACCTTTATTTTATAGTATTTACCATTTATGATTAAGACATTTCGTATCTCCCCGCTATTAGACATCTATTTTTTTTAATTTTTGAAGTGTACATGCGATCTAATTTAAGTGGTCAGTAGAGGAAGCACAACAAGCCTCAAACAAGTGAGAATACACATGCAGCTAACGGAAACGGTTATCCTCAGCCTGGGTACCAAAAATTTATAATGAGACATACAAAAGATAACTAAAAAGTTGAAAATTCAAACGCAATTTGAAAACCTTTCCGAAATTTAAACAAGTCGCCTTCCTAAGGCAGAAAACATTTGCTACTTACTTACTAAGATGCTTACTCAAATTACACATTAGAACTACGTTAAACTAAGTATTACCACTTGTTGTTATATTGGTGTAATATTTCATAAATATTCAGAACAAACGGCACAAAATGGGGACACGTACTGTGTTTTATTTTTAATTCGATCTCAGGAGCAAACCATTATCTACTTCAGGAAAATCTACCTGAGGAGTTTGAGAAACTATTGGATTAAGAGAAGAAGATCCACAGTTTTGGAAATAATAATGTCCAGCACAGCTTGTGGAATGTCTTTCTCAAGTTTGGCGAACATTCCAATTTTAACGTGAAAAGGTCGAACAGACCTTTTCAATTTTTTCAGATATTTAACTTCTTTTTCCAGTTTGCCAATCGCACTTGCTTCAAGATTCTTCATATCAACTTTCAGCAGTGTTGCTTCGGTCACATCAAGATTGGTCAGAAAATTGTTGATCACATTCAGAGCCTCTACTGGCCAAATTACAATGCTATACAGAAATATAATCCATAAAACCAGACATATTATTAATGTCAAAAGAGCCAATATTGGTAACTGGACGCTGATTAGCACAGCAAGGGCAATGACAACTACTGCCTCCAAACCTGCCACAATTACGGGGTAAAAGGAGTTGAGGATGCATTCCTCCAACTGATTTAGAAATATTAGACTAGCCCGGGCAAGTGTTATAATGTTTCTGGGCTCTTGAAATTCCAATGTGGTGTAAGTTCTCGTTGCCGATTTACTAAGAACGTAAAGTTATTAAATATCAAGTTGTTACTAAAATTAATGGTGGTAATGAGGTCATAGTACAATGCTAACTGAAGTCACTTACCCGAGTTCTAGGGACAAGGTTGGTAAAACGGTGGCAAACGGCACGGCAAGGACTGTGTTGACAAGGAAGGAGGAAACCAGATAAAAATACCCGACGAAGTGGGGAATTGTGAGTGCAATTCTGAACAAGAGGCCAGGATCCCTACTTAAGAATCCTCTCAACATCGGAAACAAGAAGTTGCATTTAATGCTTAATATGGGCAACACACCAAGGAAGAATGAACAGACCATCAGATTCCAAAACAAGACAATCAGTATGTAAGTGGTGGGCGGGACTTTCTTTCTAACATCCCTCCTTCCGTATGTCTCTACAAATAATACATAGAACTGGATGCTCCTATTTTATTGTTCAAGGGTGCATAATCTTAAGAGTACAAGATTACCCTGTAAGTTCACAAGGAATACCCTGAAGGAGTTCGCAAATGCTGGGATTTGGTGTTCCTTGATGACCATGTGCAGCTCACACGCAAGTGACAATCCACAAAGCAACGTACCAAGCATCAGAATTGTGCCTCCAAAAGAGTTAATTGAGATTATGGCCCTCTGAGAAATCACTGAGGATATAATAGCCAATTTCAGAAATGTCATAATCCCAATTACACAGTATCGTTTGACCCGGTCAAGTACTCTGGTGCTCCTTTCAAGACGATTTGTGATTGAGTTCCATTTGTACGAACCGACACCCATGAAATATGCCACGGAAATTATCATCCCCTCTGCTTGAAAAATGGAATCCACGTCCATTTCAATTTGTAGTGAAACTTAGAATTCCGATGGATCTATTAATACTAAGGTTCTGGCAGCCAACGATTCTCAGGTCTACCCACTCAATAAAATGCAGGCTCAATAAATTCTTAGTTTATTCTAATCCAAAACACTACATTTTTAAAGAAGTCCCGAAACATTTTTGTCATGTTACCGTGGATGGTTCACGGTTATGGAAAAGAAAACCCATTAACAATAAATGCATACAACCTCTAATTAAATTTTTTGGTGTGGAACAAATAATTCACAAGTTAAATTTGTGTAGAGCTCCCAATTCTGCGGCTGCACATAATCCACGTGTATGTTTACTTGCGACTTAGTCTAATAATAGGCTCTTAGCAATTAATAGTAGCTATTGCATGCCGCCCCCTTGTGGACAACAATTTGGAGTAAGGCACGCCCAAACATTTCCTCTACTCATATTCCTCCTTCCTGTTGCATAAACAGCTTGTACAAAAGAAACTATGCAATGCCTCCTCTTGACTTTTATCAAAACGAGGGAAAATTTGCGAAAAACAGAAAAATGGTGTGTTCAAAGGCTGTCTTACCCGCTACAGTTTATTGTTTATTTATTTACGCGGGCGCTGGGCGGATGCACATAATAAGTTCGGCACAGGAATCACTTGCCTCTCGGCATCTCGGCACGATAACTCAAGTAGATTTAAGTGAATGAGCATTTAAGCATTTTGATTATAAAGCACAAGTAATTCTCTAACGCATGCATCTATCTGTGTGCGGAAAATTTCTCTTCTGTGCATGCACACAGGAGGGGTGGATTGGGGTGAATAGGAGTGCGTATGCGTGGTATAGGAGAGCATACGCGTGGTTGTGTGTTTTATCCTTCCCGTCCTTTACTCCTCCTACTCCGACTCCGTTCCTTCCTGGATTCCTTTCTGTGTGCTGAGCGCGGCACAGTGGGCTCCCCTCACAATACACAGGAAGGGAGAAACGCTAGGTGGTGCGGAGAGGCGTTAGTCTCATTGACGGAATTTCGACGACGGGATTACACTCAAATGCTTTAAATATTTCGGCGACGGGAGTACACTCCCACGTTTTAAATTTAAATAGACCCGTAATTAANTAAATATTTCGGCGACGGGAGTACACTCCCACGTTTTAAATTTAAATAGACCCGTAATTAAACTACCCGTGCGCAGCACGGGCAAGGTGCTAGTTTTGAATAAATTTATCTGCCCTAAATTACCAATTAAAAGCCTCCCCCCTAATAAAAGCCTCTTTCCTAATAGAAGCCTCTTCCCTAACAAAAGCCCCATGTTTCTATATGTCCCACTCGAAGTGGGGATGAATTCAACGAAAACAGACTCCCTGAATTTGTCTGACTCCGATAACTAAATTTAGCTTTCATTTATTATTTAAACTTAAAGTGAACTTGAGTTGCTTTATACTAACTAAAACCCAGTAATTTACGCAGCACACTACTTTTAGTTTGAAATTATTTATTAAAGCCTCCCTTTAATAGAAGTCTCTTCCCTAATACAAACCCCGCCTTGAGGAGTCGATTTTAAATACAAGCCCCGGCTTCTATTAGGTAATTTACGGTACGTAGACCCGAAGGTACCACTGTTAATTCAAGTCCACTCCGTGTATATATACCACCAAAATTTTTAACCAGCCCTACCCTAACAGAAATCCTGACATGTGCGATAAAAGCCCCATGTTTCTATATGTCCCACTCGAAGTGGGGATGAATTCAACAATAACAGACTCCCTGAATATGTCTGACTCCGATAACTAAATTTAGCTTTCATTTATTATTTAAATTGAACTTGAGTTGCTTTATACTAACTAAAACCCAGTAATTTACGCAGCACACTATTTTAAGTTTGAAATGATTTATTAAAGCCTCCCCTTAATAGAAGTCTCTTCCCTAATACAAGCCCCGCCTTGAGGAGTCGATTTTAAATACATGCCCCGGCTTCTATTAGGTAATTTACGGTACGTAGACCCGAAGGTACTACTGTTAATTCAAGTCCACTCCGTGTATACACCGAAATTTTTAACCAGCCCTACCCTAACAGAAATCCTGACATGTGCGAACAATAGGGCAACAATTTCCAACAAACCTGAAATATCTATGCTAATTATGTACATCCCACTCTGTATCATTTCAATCAGCATTCAGTTTTTGATTTTGGACTAATTTGGGTGAGGTGTACTAGATTCAATTTAGAGTTTATGTGCTTTTGCATGGATTGCAAGGGACTTGGATGTGCTGTGCATCATCAGTGCATCAACCGACCCCGACCCTTCTAAATACTCCATAGGGCAGGGGCCCTTCTAATTTTGTTCTATTCTATTTTTAAATGTTTCTTGTGGAACTCAGCACAGGCACAAGTGTGGATGAACCTTAAGGGAACTTTTCACAATTACTTCCTTTCTACAACGTATTCACCAACATTCTATCCACCGGACCCGCACGTACTGCCGCATGCCGTCTGGTTCCTTCCCACATTAAAAATACAGCTATCTTACCTAATAAGCTATTTATTCCAATTATTAAATATTCAATACCCATATATATATATACCCATTATATTATTAATATAAAATATATCGAAGATGTCGACAACGGAAACCGTCGAGGCCTCCAATTCTGTAGACATGGAAGAAACACATGCTGAGAGAAATCTTAAACTATTCAAAACTGGGAAATACAGTGATGTGAGCTTCATTGTTGGTGACGAGAAAACAGTAATCCACGCCCACAAGTTGTACTTGACAGCCCAGTCATCTGTTTTTGATGAACTTTTTAATTTGGAGCCGGAGAAGAATGAATTCCAAGTACATGG
>JAAXYW010003948.1:0-10293 GCA_036851895.1 Orthonychiurus folsomi | reverse complement strand
CAGGAGAAAGCACGTTTCTGGCATGAAGGTTGGGGCTGTGCGCGAGATCAAACGGAATACGAACCAACACGAAGTTCCCGCGCCGCGCTACTCGTACATAGGAAGCATGGAAAAACAACAAAATTCATGAGCCCATGGCAGAAACGAAAAAGGAAACTCAAACGCAGAGCAAAAGGCAAAACTCCTTCTAAGTTTTTTTTTCGTAGAGTGGAAAAATATGGGGACCAAACCTTCAAGAAATACATATACCTATACACATACACGCATAGAATGGGGCGGACGGACGAACGGGAGTTTGTCATGTCTCAGCGTGTGTAGCGTACGTAGCCTTCATTCACTTGACTGCTTCGAATACAAATAAAAATGTACAAAGTGCCAGGCGAGAGTTAACGAGAGGGAAGAATTCGGATGTGATCTGTTCCATCCGAGGGCCAACGCACGTTGTGCTATGCTCTGGTTCCTTTCGAAATTCAGAACTCCTCTTTTCCACGTGTCCCATTACACAATGCCAATAAAATCCTAAGCCCGGAATCCCGGAATTAATGGGAAATGGGACAAATGTGATACAAAACGGGAAATTGTCCGATTTTAGAATTTCCCGCAATTTTTTGAAAAAAAATTAATTGTTCTGAAAAAGGAATTGTACATACGCAAATTCGTATTTTTGTGAAGTGCAGTGCAAAATATGTGTAACATTTGCAAGTAGGCTGCATGCGTACAACAAGATTTTCTATATATTTTTTCCTGGATGGGGAGTCGAAGGGTGCCAAAAAAAAATGTGATCCCAGAATTTTTTTTTTGAATAATAATAAAAATCCGACAAAAGCCATTTGCAAGGGAATCACCTCATCTCTCCTTCGGATACTTTCCCGCATAGCTCGGAAGGCGAGAAACCCTTGTAAAAATCTCCGTTGAAATGAAAGGATATGATAAGCAATTCATTCTTTTCCGGTTCCTCTCCCGCTTCAATTCGTCATGTCAAAACCCGGGCGGCGGCGGCGGCTCCATTTTGTGTTACCCGCCCGGGAATGTGTACATACGTATGTACGTAACGCAAGGATTAATCTGGACAAAAATTCCTCCCAGTTTTTTTTTGTGCTACGTACGTACGTCCGTGCCACCTTCATCTCTGCTCAAAATTCTTTAATTTCTGACTCCCGAGTCACATTCAAAGGAACAAAAAAAAAAGTTTGACACAAAAAAAAATCCTTCGGGCCAAAGTTGACATGTTACAAATTTGGTTAAGACTACACATACAAAGGAAGGGGTGGCCGGGGCGGAATGCATGCTTTTCTTGGAATAATGTGCGTGTTTCAAAACACTTGTGCTCCACATGTGTTTTGGCATGGCCCGATTTGGCTGGGATTCCTATTCCTGGCAGACCGGGGTTGCTGTACAAGCAAAGTTTTAACTACTCCCGCCTCCAAGACACCACACACCAGGCGGAGGCCAAGGAACTTTTTAATGGTCCAGATCTCATTTTTCATTTCCCCGTCTCCCGTCCTCAACCCAGCGTAATTCTCGGCGTAAAATAAAATTAAAACTCTTTTTCCTTCCGCTTGAACACAAGCACACAAATAAATAAAAACAGAATCCCGGAATTTGCAGAATGTAGGGATTTTGCTATATTTAAACTACACAGATGGTATCATCATATCAACATTAAGTGGAGTTTGTGTTCTGAACCTTTCCTCTTAATTCTGAAATTAAATACACAAACAGCAACAAATGCAAAGTTGACTTACCCAGTACATTCAAATGAGCATCAGATCTAATTGCTTTGATCCGATTGGAAGGCCCGACTTGACACTGGTACTCCGCAATGTCCTTCAGTGTTACATTCACAATCCTCAAATTATGAACTCCGCGCTCCGCCTCACCAACCATAGAGTAGCGACGAGCAAATCCTGGGATTTCCTTTTTGAAACCTGGAATTACAACAAACAAACATATTTAGAATTACGTGTTCAAAATATGTGGCGCCAATTGCGATTCTATGCGTATCTTTTGACGCAAATCCAGCAAACAGTCTACAATGACGTTGCTTCCTTGCATCTCGACCACAACTCAAGTGGCAAAATTCCTTGCAAATTATGCATCAGGGATAGACCACACACCCGGTTATGTGTTTTCCTCAAATTATGAACTCCGCGCTCCGCCTCACCAACCATAGAGTAGCGACGAGCAAATCCTGGGATTTCCTTTTTGAAACCTGGAATTACAACAAACAAACATATTTAGAATTACGTGTGCGAAATATGTGGCGCCAATTGCGATTCTATGCGTATCCTTTGATGCAAATCCAGTAAACAGTCTACAATGACGTTGCTTCCTTGCATCTCGACCACAACTCAAGTGGCAAAATTCCTTGCAAATTATGCATCAGGGATAGACCACACACCCGGTTATGTGTTTGCCCCGCTAAAATTTAAAATTCAAGTGCATCCCCAAATTTAATGACAAATAATCCGCCTACTGCTTACCATCGCGTCATATATTCGCGCGGGACACTTGAAGATTTTTCAATTTCCTTCTGGAATTTAAAGTGAAAACTTAAAACGTACATACGTCGCCCTTCCCTACGCTCTAATTCCATTATCCCCATACGAACACATACACAAGCATAGCCACAGCCATAGCCGACGACATTTCCATTTCTCCTCTTGAAAAAGTTGAATGTGCTTCGCAAGGGGATCCAAGTCTGGCACAAGGAAATTCCTGGAGAAACCTTTGTGCCAAATACAAGTAGTTGTACGTGTAGTAGTGAGCACGAGCTACTTGAACACATCTTCAAATAACATAAAGAGCCAAGGATATGTATGGGAAATGGCATCTTTTCCCCATGCAATGTACGACGACGACACAACAACACATTTTCCACTCGATGACAACACACGATGACGACGGTACGCATGAGGATCCTGGAAAGGATGACATGGGTCGCTGGAAGCGTTGGATTTGGACAAAGCCTTTTTTTGAAATTGAGGGGACGGGGAAACCCGAATTCGGAACGGAGCGATTTCATTCCAACCCACATCCAATTCCATTCGGTGAAAGTCACCGTGCGTACGTAGGTTTCTCAGGGAAAATATTGGTTTTATGGAACTTACGGAGAAGCTCCCCCTTTCAAAAACTTTTCCCAGATAGCCGTACTTGAGGAAAGATTTGTGCTGATGATCCATTTCCTTGGTTCAAATCAGTGGAATCAGGAGCCTCATATAATTAGAGGATCCTTTCCCCCCAGTGCCTACTACAACAGATACGAATACCTTTCTCCGACCCATGCCCCACGACCCACGGTGGCAACGACCTCCCCCAGAATTAATGCAGGATAAATCAATGCTGATAAAACAAGTCAGGACAGACGTCCAGGAAAACATTTTCCTTTCTTCGTTGGAATTAATAGCTTTCCTTCAGAAAAAGCGAAATAAAATAAGATACCCACAAAATAAAATACTTTCACCCGGAGAAAGCAACTTTCACCCGCTTGATGGATAATAAGGGACTCAAACTGTGGGCTGGCATTGGTTTCTGGAATACAAACATACATGCATGTAGGATGCACATGGAGAAAGTCTTGTTGTGGTGTGGATGTGTGTGTGGAGAAAGGAATAGATTGGATGTGAATGTGCATGTGAGTGAGTGGAGAAAATAGAGTCGATTCATCTCGTCCATCAACTTCCTCACCCGAAGAATGGTTGGATGTGTCTGACTGTGTGTTGTATCTTTCCATTCCAATGGATCGTGGAGCGAAAGAAAATGCGCGCCTAATGGAGTTGGTCGGAGATAAAAATGTTTCCCTTGATTACAGCCTGGATATTTCTCACTCGTTTTCTCCTAGTCGTACTTTCTCTTCCTTTCTCCACGCGAATTGTATAATCCTTCCCTCTTAATCAAAGAAAAATTTAACAGCAGTGTGAGGAAGGCGTTGACGGTAGGAAGGAAGCCTTGGGAATGCAACGTTAAGTAAATACGCGTACAACGTTTACGTAAGATTTCCATCTTCAAATTCCCAGCCGCCTTTCTCCTAAGCGGGGCCTTGCAAACGGAAGAATCTGAAATAAAGAAAGGACTTTCCCATTGCCAAGTCCCAGAAGGCCATGACGCCGTAGTTGAAAGTCGTCATGGAAATATGAAGGCGGGAAATTCAAAAAACCCCGCTTCCCCCATTCTCAATCATCACAAGACAAACGGACGGCTAATTGAACGGAGACGGACCCAGCCATCAGCCCCAGCTCTACTTGAAGACTCCCGCATCCCTTCCAATTTCACCCCGTCGCATTGCAGTTTAATGAAAAATTTACGACATAATTACGCAAAGTCAGCGATAGAGTTTTTGCCAAAAATGACGCAATATTTTCTTCCAATATCCTACCCAATCCTTGGAAGAGATCGTGGATGTAAGTACGTAAGTTTGTCTCCTTTGGTTGTGCTCTTTCCGAGATGAATGTTATCTATTTCCCTTGATGTCCTTTCCCTGCTTTCACTTTACTTTCTCCAGGCCTTACGTCCAACCAACCAACTACACTTCCTTCCTTCAAATTTCCCGGCCCTCATAATACGCACGTACGTACGGCGAACGGGATGGGAAATATGGGTCGGAGAAAAGCAAGCAAAGGACTAGGATCCACCCAAAACTCCCAACACCAGGACACCAAAACCCGCGAAATTCAAAACCTACGCTACGCAAAAGCTGTGGGGCATATGAGTCGGAAAGGAATGAATCTTACCAACTCCAAACTCATCCTAAAATGGCATTCCATTTCCACAACCAACGACTGGACGGATGGGGTTAGAGTGGCCCTTGTCGGAATAAAATAGCATATCCGAGGATTTAACACGCAACTTTCCAATGGCTAAGGCATCCACAGTTGGAGTTGGAGTGAATGAGGATGCGAATGCTGTCGCCTGCTTTCTTCATGAACCTTTATTAGCTGGGAGAGCCATGTATTTGCCTTATCGGCTTCATCGCTAGTTGCTTTCTCCGCTTGAAAGATTCATTTGTGGAATGTCACGGCGGGGAAAGAGACCACATCTTCACAATAGCAAATGGCGTCTTGGGTTTGTTAGAATCATTTGTATAGTGAGGGACTTTTTTGCAGTAAAACCAAGAAATGTAAGTAGTTTTTTAAAAATAAAATCGCTAAATAATTAAAGAAAAACGTAAACAATCGACATTGGCCAATTCTCAGCGTATAAGTTAAATAATAAACTGTTGGTCCTCATGTCTTCAAGCTGTGCTACTCCTGTGTCCTTAAAAATAATCCTTGACTGAAGGACAAGTCCGACTAAAGCGGAGACCGACCGACGGAGATAGCACAAATTGAGTGGATTTATGGAGGATGTCATCAAACCCACCTTCCGTCAACCTACAAAGCCAGCCCCAGTCCCCTCGGTAACACAAGGGCCGCAATAAACTGCGGCCTCAAGCTTCAAGTAGTGACATATATTACAAACCGAGGCGAGGCTGGAGACCTCCTTAAATCCAATTTCCAAGGAACGTCTTCCAATTCCAGTCTGACTAAGAAATGACGGGGCACAACGGAACAGCGAAGTAAACTTCTTTCCCTGCTTCACATGAAAATACTTTCCCTACTCAAAATAGTACGAAGTCCTTGGTCATGGAGAGCAGTGCGTGGCGTACAGTACAGTATTTGCGTATGGCCCACTTCCTTTTTTGCAAGGCGGGAAATTCGTCTTTGACATTAAAACAATACATGCACTTCCATCCAGGACTGACTGTCATGTGTCACGTCCGCGACCTACATTCAAACGTCAAACTCTTCCGGGGATTCCCGCCAAGACGACCAAGATCCCAGACTGACTTTCAATGTCCATAATGCATATGTATATGTTAAATTTTTTTGCAAGAATTTTAAATTAAAAGTTGTAAAATTGTTATTTAAATGCAATGTTATTGTAATGCACGGCTATATTGGTGTTCATTTTGGTGGGAATTTAAAGTGTTATAAAATTATACCATCAATATTTAAAAGCAAAATGAACTTTGAATATATGTATGTGCCTGCGATCATACAAATAAATTTCGGTATGATAATATAACACATGGCGCGAAATTCAAACCCAGCGCCTTTCCTACAAAGACATATGCTTGTGACTCAATGACAATGACAATGCAGAATTTACTACCCCGCCCAGCGGAGGGAGCATCTTTTCCCCGCCAAAGAAGACGGAAGACAAAGGAACAGCCGTCCACACCACATTTCCGTGCTGAACAATAGACTTTCTCCCGTATCCACGTTATGTACGTACGTACTTTCTCCAATACGAACCTAACCCATTGAGCACCCTCCTTGATGACTGGCCATGAAAATAAAGGAGGGGGGAAATCCGAATTGTTTTGTCCGTATTGCCTATGGCTAATGGTGGGTTGGATTTGCCATTACAAATGGCAATCAAGGGACGGTAGTACCCCCCAAGAAAACGAAGCAATCAAATGGAATGGACAACAAGTTGAAATATCATTTATTTCCCATCCCGGATTGAGATTACAGGTCCCCATCATGTGACGACGACGACTAACTGTGGCGGGAAACAATGAGGAAATGAGCTGTTAAGGACACCGCCTTCCGCTGCCCAAGAAAAGTTTGACGACGCCATAAAGTGTGCCCAGGAGAGCGTGGCCCTTTCCCCCCAACCACAGGATCCCCGCATAAACTCCCCTTTCCCTTCCCCACATTGACTGTCCCTTTAATTGGAATAGTCTACATGGGTTTTCGATTTCCCCGCCACGCCACACACACACACACACACACACACACACGCACGTGTCAAGGCGCGTCGCTGTAATGGAGTTTCGCGGGTCCCCTTTAACTTAACGTCCAACCACATCGTCAAGATTTACGGCGTCAAGATAACTCCTTTTCTCTCGCGCCCGATCCCAGTCACTCACACATCCTACGTACGTATGTACTTTTCTCATTCCAACCAATGGCCCGACCATGCCATTCGTTAGCAAAAAGTTGTTTCAAAATAAACCAATTGTGGTGGACGGAAATTGTAGTAGTGACCTTCGGGTGACCTCTGCCGTTTATTTTACGTACGTATTTAAGAAAATACAATACAGATATATAAAATAAGCTGAGGGTTTTCATAAGGCAAGCAATAAGCATAAAATGATATCTAAACATTTTCCTTTGATCCTCGCGCGGGGCAGGTAGGGGCGAAACGAGACGGTGGATTGGCGCAATAATTCAAATTTGTTTCACAAAACAAACGAACCGAAGCAGCTAGAACACATTTGAAAACCCCTTAATGAACTTCAATGTAAATTAACACTAATGTGAAGGATTTGGACAGCTTTGTAGAAACACTCGTATCTATAATAATTATTCGCGCTCGGTTCCACACATCTACAATTCTATGAGATCCTGAGGGAATTTCAAATTGTAACAACGCAGACCGCATTCAAAAGACGCGCCATGACTCGTACTTGAAGTAGGTGTAATTAGAGGTAGATGCCGTGGGCTGGGCGCAGGGAGCAGCAGGTAAGGATGGGAATGGAAATTGACGTGGATAATGATAAGGGGGACTAAGGTGGAAGATAAGGGATCTCAAGGGACACTACCGGAGGGAACTGACATTACATTAGACGGAATGGACAAGAAATGAGGCATTGGAGCGGAGGACTTGGAGAAAACCTAGCTGGTCTTGTTTTGGACAAAAAGACGTAGGGAATGGTCACCGGGCCGTCATCTCATTTCCCACGTGAATTAACTCACACTCCAAAGCACACACAAACAATGGTCCGAAAAACTAATTACAGCCAGCCCACCCTCACCCATTGTGTCCTACGACGGATGGATATGCCATCGTATTTTATTTTATCCCTTTCCCTTAACGGGGCTACTTAGGAGGACCTCCCTATGTTTATCACATGGCAAATCTTTTATGTGTTCCCCTGGAATAATGACGCCTGGGATTTTCCTTCCCTATTTCCCACGCTTCAAAATTTTGAAAAGGGGAGGTTTGGTTTACGTGGCAGGAGCATGGGAAAATCGTCAAATATACAAAATACGCAAAATATGTTGTGAAATTTGCGCAAANGCAAATTTTTAAATTTGGGTATTCTATACCAAAATACAACTTTTCCTGCCAATTTCGTCCAAAATAATTTGAATTGTACCAGAGAGAAGGAAAGGAATATGCAAAGTCATGGAAAAGGCATCAACACGAAAATGAATCAAATCAAAACTCCCGCGCCCGCCTGCTTCCACGCCGGCAAACTTTCACCGACAAGACGAAAGTCAAAGTTCGACCAATGGTGCACCGGGAAAGTTAACTAATATGAATAATGGGGGAATGAATGAAAATAAACGATAGGGACTCTTCCCATTCTTTACCTTTCCACGCGCGAGGAGACGTGCGGATCCAACGCACTGCACGCACACGGCATCGCATGGAATGAGGAAACTCTCCAGTCAACCAAAAACCCGGGACCAGCTTTCACCGGGCACCGAAGGCAAAGTATTTCTATCCATCATATCATGGAGGAGTTTGGAGCTAATCTAAAGTGGCCGATTTTCTTTTTTCCCCCCGAAAATTCTCTTCAATTTTGTTAAACATTCCCGCACATTACACGTGGATCCGAAAATGTTCAAAACCTAGCGTAAGCCACATGCGCACCGCACATATGCGTAAATAATTAAATCACGTGCCTAAAACAAGCTTTATACCTGCTGGTATTAAAATTTATGACAAATTGCATACTAATTAATCATTTAGGAGCAACCACAACCACAGCGCAGCACGGTGGCAAGATATTTACGCATTTACTTTGCATGTACATGCATGCACTGCGCATGCCCAAAGGCTATAACCCGTTCAGGTCATCTGAATTGTCTACCAGGCTCACATCCTGTCCATTCCATTCCTTCAGAAATGAAAACGGGTCCACAATGCAATGTGATATATAAAAAAAAGACAGGATTTACAAGAGGAAATCGGAACAAAAAGCGGTTTCCCAGCGTCTGCGCACTGCAACCCGTTCTTCAACCTCCTAAACAACAAAACACACATAACATTTTGGACCAAGGATGGGATTGGAAAATAAATATATTTTACAGGAACAGCAAACCACTTGGCAGAGAAAAACGGAATGGAACAGCAAGTTTTTATCTTTCGAGGAACGAAATAAAACTTTTTTTTAAATACTTGATTCTTGGACGGGAATCTAGGATTTATGGGGAACAAAGGAAGTGGTGTTTTCCAACTTTGTGTTTTGTTTTCACACAACTACAACTACAACTTTGAATCCTACAATGTGAATGTACAAGTCAAACAACAGCATTTTCCAAAACCTACATAAGTAGTTTTGGGTAGGAAAATTATGGGTGGAGGAAATAAAAATATTTTTATGGGAAATGCGACAACACAACCAGCCATTTACCACGTTGTATCCATAAATCTGGGAAGGAGTAGTAAAACAGAACAGATTCATGAGTGCAAATCCAATCAAGGGTTCCCTTTAAAAATTATGGGAGGGAGATGATTCGGATGGAATTGAATTGTGCCGCCAAACGGAGGTACGCGTACGGGGCCGGCGGATGGACGCAGGATGCGTTGGGTTGCGAAATGAAAAACTGGACCAGTATTTCATTTTTTAATAACATGTCGAAGCTAACCAAGTCCGTCGTTTGTAATATACGAGCCCATGGGTTCAATTCCCATTAGATTTCCAATTCCAAGCTTCACCCAACCTGGAAGGCAGTCCCAGTGCCTGAAATCCAGTTGGCCTCGCCTTTTAGAAATCCGCACAATCTCGACGAAATCGATCACAATAAAATGAAGTAAAAATTGGTTCAATCTTATAAAGTGTAATGAAAATGAAATTAATTAATTTAAAGTGATGGGAATTTAGTCAGAAATCAGAATAGAATTGTACAAATAAAAAATATGCAGTTTTAGTTTTGATCTACGGGAATTACGAGTTAGTCTCACAGTACCCCCCAGAAATTCTAATTTGAAATTCGAAATTACCAAAATCCCCGAATTTGAATTTCAAACCCTTGCAAATATGTATTTGAAAGCTACAAAACTAATTTTTAAAATCTACTGGATATGTAACTCTAATTTTTAGAAAACCAAGTTAATTATAAATTCAAATCCCAAAAAAGTCGCGGAAATTATGAATTCAAACCCCTATCTCCCCTCTACCCAATCATAATTTCCTCTTCCCTCCAAAAAGTTTGAAGGAGAAAGGAAGTGAAGGTTGTAAGGTATCTAATCCCATGATTAAATTAAAAAGAAGAGATTAATCAGATCAAGACTAGA
>JAAXYW010003947.1:0-10295 GCA_036851895.1 Orthonychiurus folsomi | reverse complement strand
AAATTTTTACTTCAATATTTAAATTAAAACTTAAATTTATTTTCAAGCAAAAGCTGAAACTGAGTAGATTAATGATTTAGTTACGAAAAACAATTCTGAGCAATGAACATAGCGACTTTGTGGTGAGAAAGATTTGGCTTCATGTTTTTTTAATTGGCCAACACAAATGAAGAATTGCCTCCGACTAAAATTTTGATGGAAACGCATTTTGTTTTCGCACTTAGGGGAATTTCTTAGGGTAAAAACTTAGATTTCTAAAGTGTCAGTTTTTGAATACCACTCAGTATACCACTTAACGATTCTAAGTTTTCTCCCTTAGATTTCCCTTAGTTTAGCTCAAACTAAGATTCTTTCCGCATCTACCCCCTGATCTGCATGTCTGGCAGCTGCGGGTGCCTTATTCTTCAATTCTGACTAGCTCTTGATATACATATGTACATACTGTGGAGTGGACAGAAAGAGTGAAAGGATGGAAGGCAATGAGAGCGTGTCCAGGTCTGTTGTAGGAAGGCCTGGATGAATTTAGTCAACTTAAAGTGTGTGTAGTTAGCCTAGCAACCCTGGCCAAGTGGTGAAGCCTACATTTTTGTCTCTTTCCGTTCACTATACAAGGAGCAAGAAAAATGAATCGCAGGTGGAATCGAAGAGTATATATTCAGTTCTTCATGAAATTCGCAAAATAATTAAAGGCAGGGATTTAGTTACAAATATTAGAAACGTTGTTAGCATTTCAACTGTCGTTTACGCCGTGTTTACATCTGCTGAGCAAATTCCTTCGCGGGATGGAAAAGTGAGCCCCACCAAAATTGCATTTCAGATCTAGTGCTGGAGGAGTTAAGACCCTGATTGATAAACGCACTCTTCAGTGCCCCAATTTCTTATCAACAGTGAATTCATAACAAAACAATTACATGAGTTCAAGGAAGAAATGCTAGTCAAAGACGGCTTTAGGTCGGCCGCCGTGTCTCACGTTACGACTGACTATTTACTAATTCACAATGTTATGGGCGATGTTATGCTATGTTATGTTAAGCCAAATTGCAGCGCTTTATATAAATAAATAAATGCCCTGTTCATATGAACAAAACTAGAAACCGGAAACGGACTAATGGACTTTATTTATTCATGTTTTAAAAAAGGAAGTCGAGCTCAGAGCCCCCAATGCATCAATCAGTTGTTTGTTGGACCTTCGCTTTGCATTTTGTGATTATTTGTGAAATTCCCTATGTAGGTGTACCATTTCAACTGCTGGACAAATTGAGTTGCGTCATTTAAATTTGGACTTTAGATCACTGCGGTCAGCATGATATCGAATACTACGTTTCTTACAGTTCGAATTTTAATTTCCATTGCATATTACACCTGCACTATTCCCTGCAATTGGAATAATACAATGAGCCGTTTGAACCCAATTCAATCCAACATACAATTTAACGTATGCAGATCTGTTATAAAATGTCACCTCTACGCGAGCATTTTTTTTGTCATTTACTTATCCGCTGTTGTAGTAGCAATTGATATTGAAGTCTGGGAAAGGAGTTTCGTCTTAAATATGGTGTCAGTATTGATTATATCAATAAGAATACTATCATTCGGACTCGCAGAATCATCCAATATTGGGAAAGTGCTAAACGAAATCTTAGAATTAAACGACAGACTAAGTTAGTGTTTGATACCTTTAAAACATTCTCACTATACTGGAGTTCTCTAAATTTAACTTGACATGTAACTAATTGTAGTGGCATTTTACCAAATCGGCTCAAGAGTGGAAAACGATGGTCTGGAGCAACTGATCAAAATATTCCTGATTTTTGGTGCAGTTTTCCCTGTGCTTCTTTTTTTGCCGTCCAAACACCTTTGTTCTACAACTTAAAATCATTAGTCATCGTCAACATGCTCAATACATTTGACGGAGCAAGTACAATCATATCAATTGAGTTGGAGCATGTATGTATGATTTGGCTATGTTTATTACGGGTACAATACTGGCGAGTATGTTTCTTAATGTGAATTCGAAGTGGCTTCATCAGCACGATCGGTAAGAGTAATTTAATTTAGTATAGAATGTCCACTAATTAAAATGTAATTTCTTAATCATGGTACTAGGTTTAACAAAGGACTTGTCTGCTTAAACAATGAGTACTCAAAAATAAGCCGAAATAAGAAGATTCGCCTTCAAAATTTTTATCGCGAGCATCAATTACTACACAGACATTTCCACGACATCTCAAATTTGCCACTTGCCTGGGCTGTGTTTGGACTGTGCAGTATCCTTGTGACTACTTCGTATTGTATAATTTATCTCTTTGGAGTTGCCGATACTAAGTTTCTAGTTTGCTTAATTGCGTACACATGTGTATCATATTTCGTTCTTCATTGTGTTGAGTCTTTTGTATCAAACTACGACTAGCTCTAAGCTTTGTTTAAAGTCCCTAATTCGAACAAGCCTGATTAATTTTCAGAAAAGAGACAAACGTTTTTTTTGCTCTCTTGCCCCCCACTCTTTTGGGAATTTGGCACCTTCTTTAGAATAGAAGGCACAACATTCGCAAAATTAATGAAGGATGTCGTGTTGAGCTCTATAATTAACCTAGTCGTGACTTGGAGAAGATCTGGCACAATGTTTCAAGCGCGCAAGTAGTAATGGCCGTGTTGAAAATTTGCGCACCGTATTGTGCCGAATATAAGCTGTGATAGTGCACAATTGTCTGGCGGGGTTTAAGTGAACTTAGTCTTTAATATCGCATATATACACAACCTATTTCCAAGTTAATCAATCAATTTTTAGCATCTGTACCTGAATGCATTGGTGTATCACAAAACTGACTAAATCAAGTCCGCCCAACTCTTGACGTAGGATAATGGAATTTTTGGTAAAAATTTAGTAGTAATAAAATAGAAACGGGTTTCAAACACAAGCGGAGCCTCAATTAGAAGCGGGACCGAAAAGCCGGGTGAATAAATTGAAGAACCCGCTTCTATTTAATGGGCGGATTTGTCAACTATTAGGGTAATATGCCTAAACTCTTCTTTCATATGAGAAGTATTCATTCGAATATGTCATAAATTGAACGCCGTAACTTAATATTTTGCACTGTACTCGTGGTTGTTAGAAAGAATTAAGTTTACGCCACTAACTGATTTACGAAAATCGATTTGTTGAACAACCATCATGTATGTACGGAAACGGATTCTCGGGAGCGCGGCTTGTTCAGTCGTGATATTCCTTAATTTTAATGCTTAATTGATTTTGTCTTGACTTGTTTTTACTTTACATTTTACATGAAATGCATTTTATATTCACGACTTTAGTCAGACTGACGAGGGAGGTACCCGAGGTGCAACCTTCCGATTTGCCTCAAACTTTGTCCACGTGTTACCCTAATGTAGAAACTATGTTTCACCAAGTGTCCGTTCTCACTACTCAAATTTCGAATTTAGCCAAATTTTTTAAATTTGGCTTGAAATATTTTACATGCCGGGACCTTTAAAATCGAGATTTTTGTTGGTTAAACTCCGTCCTGTTTTTTCTGCTTTGCAGTTTGGGCGCAATACATAGACTTGCATGGAGGCGGAGGCCGGCCGGTCGAATCGGCGCCGCACGCCATTCCACTGTATGCATTGCTCCCAAATTGCAAAGCTGAAAAAACAGGACGGAGTTTAACCCACAAAAATCTCAATTTTACAGGTCCCGGCATGTAAAATATTTCAAGCCAAATTTAAAANNNAATTCGAAATTTGAGTAGTGAGAACGGACACTTGGTGAAACATAGTTTCTACATAAGGGTAACACGTGGACAAAGTTTGAGGCAAATCGGGAGGTTGCACCTCGGGTACTTCCCTCGTGAGCGGCACCGCTTAAATTTACCTTTATGAGCTCAACTTCTCAGTTCTGTGAGTGTAATTAGCATTAGGTTGACGGAAGCCTATGTTGACGGCTATATTGTAATGTACTACCGTATATTACCGAGTAGAAGCCTCTACCTTATTTGAAGCGTCTGCCTGAATAAAAGCTCCCTCTTTGCCTCCCCCCCCCGGCGTCCTGAACACAACCCTCCTCTAAGTATGCAACATTTTAATTTTACGGTTCAATTCAATTCAATTCCATTCATGGTTTTATTATGCTCAGTGTCTTAAGAATAAACTTGTGTAAATGACAGGAGCTGCTTTAAGCACGAAGATATCTTGGTTGTCAACTGATTGATTGGTTGTCAACGAATGGACCAGACTCCAGTTATAACGTTAAACATACCAATAAATATCAATTTTTAGTAACTTTATACTTGCAGAATATGCAGAATATGTTAACACAGAGTTAACTATGCAATTCGATTACAAATACGTTAATAAATTAAATTAAATTAACTAAATTTAAAGTCAAAATATTTTCAAATCTGAATTTATTAATTTCAAGCCCCGCTCGATTTGAAGCCTCTACTTGAGTACAAGACCCCTCTGGAACCTTTTTGAGCAATAGAAGCCCCGGGCTTCTATTCGGTAATATACGGTATTTATCATTCTTTCTGTACCTTGTAGAGCAACGAGCTCTGACTCTGATCCATCGTACGCATTATACAAACCAGGCCAGATTCCACTCTTTTGCCTGTTTCAGACTCATTGAAACCTGCCTATTTTCCTGACTTCAATTTTGATTTGCTGTCCAAATTAATTTTAGCACCGGGAATGACTCCGAATGGCATTTCCGGAGTCCCTGCAGAAGTCATTGGAAAATTCCTTCCCAAATTACTTCCAATTATAACGATCATTTTTCATGGCTGTTTGATCTTATGCACATTCCTGTCAGCCTGAAAACTTGGAACTGTCACTCCAATCTTAAGAAAAGATGGCAACCCCACTAACATACTCTTGTATAGACCCGCCTCTACACTTCTTTCATATCCACAGTTTTTTAGCCTTGCTCATCCCGCGCGGCATTTATTTTAAAATTTGATTTCCCTCATGTCTATTAATCATTAGCAATTTATGTCGAGTTTTTTTCATTTTCACATTTTCACTCCGCCGTCACTTTGGAAAAAGTTGAAGTCAAGTCAACTTCAAAAAAATGACATGATAAAGACAGCAAAGCTAAGTATAAATAAAAAGTAAAGGTGACGTGACGGTGACGTGAGGACATCGTGATGGTGACGGAATGCTTTTTGAGTATAAATGGGTGGAAACGGGAAAGTGATGGGGTCGGCATAGTGAACGCGACGTGAATCAATGGGGCGTCATGGCTGTTAGTACTACCAAGACAGATGTTTCAGTAATTTGGTGCTAAATTTGACTAACACACTCCCGTTGCTATGAGAAAAGTTCTCATATCTCGGCATTAAGGAAAATTGATGCGTATTGCTATAAATCAATGACATTAGAAGTACAGATTTATTTAGAATACTTTTGAACAAATTACGTTTAATTGACGGGACACTTCTATTTTTATGATTATTGAGGGGCATTACACAAGTAATGGAGTGTAATCTGAGGGGTCGGACTTATACGAGAGAGGAATGACTTCCCTTATGCCCAACTCTTTCTGAGTCGTTTTGAGTTCTGAAAGTTGACATTTTAATGATTGGAACGTAGGTCGCTCATTTGGCCTTGTCAGCCAACAGTCATTCATTAGATTGTACCTTGAAAGTAAAATGATGATCACCAACTCTTTCAAGTATCGCCATAGTTATAATAACTAAGTATTACATTTGTTCATCCGCGAATTCTGGTTTAGACAATCTAACACCCTCCGTCTTAAGTTTTGTAACAAAATCCGCGCTCCAATCCAAACCTGGGTAAGGAACATTTGCCAGGGAATAAATTTCCCAAAGAGTTACGCCGTAGGACCAAACGTCTGATTTCTCTGAGAATACTAGTGCCTCCAATGCTTCAATTGCCAGCCAGCGCCAAGGCAACGGCTCCTTTTATTAACGATTTGAATGATATCTAACAATTCGCGGAGTACAGATCTCGACAAAAGTTTAAAGCTACCTGTGACGATTTATGATACTGGACATAATGGTACAACTTCCGCGATAGTCCAAAATCAGAAATTTTGGCAACTAGATTTTCTGTCAGAAGGACATTTCTGGTGGCCAGATCACCATGGATTATCTGAAAAAAACACCGTTGTAATTTTAAGTCGTAACATCGTTTAAGTAATTAGCTTTACCTTGTTCAAAGCTAAGTATTCCATTCCAACTGATATCTGTTGTGACCAATCCATTAACATTCTAGTTTTGATTTCAAGAGCTCGACTTACACCAGCACTACATTCTTGCCTGTACTTTCGCAGAATGCTGTACAAACTTCCACGATGACAAAATTCAAGGAAGACGAACAATTTACCTTTATATTTTAGAGTTTAATATAATGTTTATAACACGATTGAGTAAATTCTGCAAATTGCCTTTGTGAAGTTTTGCTGTGTACGCCCCAATGAGTCCGACAACGTTTTCATGACACGTAATGCAGGACAATAGTTTTAGTTCAGACAGCAATGCCAGCAGTTCCTGCTTCCCAGTAAAATTCCGCACAGTTTTTGCGGCGACTTTGACTCCCCTTACTTGTGCTGTGTAAACTACTCCAAATGCACCGTCCCCAAGAACCTCATCCATGCCTACAAGTTCATATTTTGGCACCTTTTGTTTAAACAAACTGAACATTTCACCTTCAAATAATGTTTCCTTTCTTACTTATTGAGAATTCATTGAAAGGGACTTCCACAGATTCCTCTTTGTACGGAGTATTCCCGGCTTCTGATAGTGTTTCTTCAGCGCCATTCATGTTGGTAATTGGTTTACCCTGCTTAAAATCCCTGATTTCCTCTTTACTAAGCACATGCTGTGAATCGTACATTGAGCATCATTTTTTTTTAAAATCTCCAAACATTTGAGCGTACCTGCCGTCGAAAAAGGCATGAAGATATCCAAATTATGCCCGAAATCATAAACACTGCGCAGGCTCCTAGCACAATTTCTAAGGTGTAATTTCCGCCTGAGATCCATTTAAATTTAGTGTGACCAAAATGGATATCAAAACACGAAGTTGTGGTAAGCCGATTCAACCTGCACTTTCAACAACCACTTCAATAGTTTTACTCCAAACTCCTGTCGAATTTCCACGGGTACACAAATATATCCCAGCATTGTGCTCTATTACATATGGGAATAAAAGATATCGCCTTTTATCTCCAAATCGGAAATAGTCTTCCCGTTGAAGTTCCTGTCAACATTTTGAACATAAAGTTACATTGTATAATTAACGGCGATCTTCACTTTTTGTTACTTTTCCATCTTTGAACCATATAGTGCTCATGGTACTAGATCCCCACTCTCCACAATCTATTGACTTATTTTCGTCGCCCTTGTTATATATAATAGCAGATGAGCCGACAGGTTCAGGATCTGGTAAGAAAGTAAAGTAAGAAAAGTAGCTATTGTATGGAAATTGATTTAACACTTGCGAGCAACGTGCAAACTCTTGGAAACATTCGCCCAGTCAGGTGTGTTCCAGTAAGGTGCAAAACAGTAAACCTTAGAAATATCCGGGCTGCGTATTGTTACGCTGACGTTCAACACTATTACACCATCCTGCTCTTTTTCGATGGAGTACCAGTAACGTCCAACTACAACAAACAATAATAATAGTTCAGAAAACACAACCCAATATTATAATTTAATTTGCATCATGGTGATCAAATATACCTAGCGGGTTTTCCCTACCAATGAATGAATTGTCAGCAAGCATAAATCTTAAGTGGACTCCTGTCGCAAATATAAATGAAGACGCTTTGCATTCAAAATAAACGTTTTCATTTACAGAAATTGCTTGGTTCAGTTTGCTGAAGTTAAGCCGGAGGATG
Organism: Orthonychiurus folsomi; assembly: GCA_036851895.1. Taxonomy (NCBI): domain Eukaryota; kingdom Metazoa; phylum Arthropoda; class Collembola; order Poduromorpha; family Onychiuridae; genus Orthonychiurus; species Orthonychiurus folsomi. The sequence goes on along the minus strand of JAAXYW010003947.1, from coordinate 2,440 downwards.
TCGCCAGTGTTTAAAGATGTGGGATTGTCCAAGTATGCATAATTCACTAAAAGTCAAGACATCAGATGTTAGAATTGATTTTCAAGAATTGAGAGCTAAAAATGCGAACCGAGTTTCTTAGTAAAACCACTTATGAAAATGGAGTCATACGTTTCCCGTGTACCGAGTTCAAAAGCGCAACGGACTATGCCATTCGTCGTAACTCTAAATGCAAAGTCAAGTGAAAAGTGTTAAACCTGTTTGAATTAATTGTAATAAGATTTCTATTCAACCTTACTCGTCGTATGGGACAACGGCGCATTTGAACTTGAATCCAATTCCAACAGGACACCTGAATCCTTCCCGGGCTCTTATCTGATGATGCCAGTTAGCCCTATCCGTACCGGAAAAGTTTCGTGCGAGCAAGCAGTTAATGGGGTTATTGCATTCGAAAAAAGCAATGGTCGGAAATTGATTTCTAGAACTGCACACAATGCGTGGGCGTGTTGAGTTATCTACATAGGCGACCCCTTGCCGACTGTCAACTGAATCATTAAAATATGCAAAAATTCATAAACATATGATATGTATAAACAATTGATCCGTATACTTGCGTTTCCATCAAACGCCCATTCGTGAATCGACATGTTGGTTAACTTGAGTCGACATTGGATAACGTGTTTTTCTACCGGTGCCGTTGACACATTTCCTTTCCAAATGATGCGATACTTGTAGAATGACTCGCTGGCTTCGGAAAATGTTGTCTCAATTGATTTTAACACAAAATCAGTATGAAATGAAATTGGATAGTTTGATTCGCATTTCAGCATTCCCTGGGTTCTTTTTAAATTAGCCATGTTAGGAAAGACTCTGTAGTAAACTACTGTTCCTGTGTTTTGAATATATTTGATTAGCATTGCCGTTCAAATGTTATAACAAAATTACGTCCGAACCATTTAGAATTTTTCTATTGCGCACATGAAAGAATTTTGAAAGGAAATCTAGCTTGCAGCTTGCAACTCCCCAACTTTGAACAATATTCGCCTTCATACGAAATCCTACACCTGGCATGTATTTGTATTGCTCATTTGGGACACGTTTCTGCCCAAAACAAATTCAACGTTATTCCACAAAATTAATATTTGTTACTCTGCATGTTTTTACATCTTCGTTGTTTTCATAGAAATGTAGTTGTGGAGTTGTATTTAGATTTGTAACTATGCATGGAAATTCTATCCAGCCAGAGTCATCTGCAGTGACGTCATCGGAGTTTCCATAAGTGTCAACGTCAAGAAGTGTTCCACCCGGTGTCCCTCCTGAAAATAGATAACTGCTAATTATTGACGTATTAATGGCGTTTATTGGATCTCACCATCAGACATAATATAAATTGAGGAAACACGATTTGGCCCAAAAATTTCTTTGCAAATATAATCCCCCGTCGACGCAACCAGCTCGAATCTAATTTCTAATTTGTAACAGTACGTTGACATATCAGAAAAGTTGCCCGTGCTACGATGGTAAATTGCATCGTCTATTCCTCGATGCTAAGATTTAAAAAGAAGCACAATAATCTTTATACAATTTAACTTGAACTCGATATTATTCTTGTTAGGACTTGCCGTAGGCCGAAGAATATCAATTGCAATAGGATTCTTTCCGGAACAGGTCATAGTAACATTTGTGGCATGTCTGAAGTGAACTGCACGGTGACCACGCCCTACTTCCTCTGTTACATCCGTCATGCCTTCACACGTCGTGCTAATGGTCAGAAGTGGATGTATTGAACAATCTATTATCTCAGAACTGGCTTGCTTCTTATTTTTAGAACATATTATTTGGGATATCCCTTCAGCATTGGCACATGCTATTGACCTGGTCAGTGCACACATTCCGAACAATATGCAAAACAAAATTTGTCCCATTTCTCCAATTTAAGCTGTATTGTGTCACTGTACTAGATAAAAGCAATTCACAAACACAGAAAAATTATTAGTAAAATTCCGGAGAATTTGGAAAGCTTTCGTAAGAATCACAACTTCAGTTAAAGTAGTGTTATTCTGAAGAATTTCAAGAAAGTCTTTTCCTTCAACCAAATTACATGCAAGTGTTGCCAATTTCTTATATATTTTACCTCAGCCCATCATCAAATGCGGTGCACCACAACCACTGCTACACGGAATGAGTTGTTAAGCTCTTGTCAGCCTGGATTAGATTAGATACAAACCGCATAGTACTTGTATATTTGCAAAAACAACCACTTTATGCATCCAGGCCATTTCCGATTTTATCAATAATTCAATTTTGCCTTTACGCAATGCATAATAAGCTTAGTAATGCATTATTAGAGCAGCTGCATGCTTGCATGCGGCTGCCTTATAGGTTGATGTTGGCGTACGGTGGCGTCGTCGTCGTTAGACGCTAGCCTGTTTGTTTTTGGTCAGATTCGCTTGAAACTTGG
>JAAXYW010003946.1:0-10296 GCA_036851895.1 Orthonychiurus folsomi | reverse complement strand
CTGTCTAAAATACAACTTAAGCTTGAAGCAGTCAGCTGAAAATGATGTGTTGCTTAGAGAAAAGTTTATAAAATTTTAATGGGGAAAGTTTACTTGTTTGATTGGATTGAAACAATTTGTTAGTCAAGTTGCGCTCATGCTGAGTTGGTTGGACTAATTGATCTACTCTTTCCTTTCGTAATTCCTAAATCAGCAGGCATCTTTCCAACTCATTTCCTTAACAGAATGTTTTTCTACCCACATATTTATTCTGAGATGCCTTTACAATCACCCCATGTCAACCCATCTTAACCACAAGATCTGGCTAGCGCAATTATAAACAAGCGCTGTAAGAGAAATAAGGATATTTTATTTATGAAATGTTTTCTTCTATTCGCACAGAATTTGACAAGGCAGAAGCCCTTTTCGTGTCTGAAGTCTGCCTTCTTTTGGAACATCGGAGTCAACAGAATGAAATTGCTGAGGAAGAGCAGCAGCTCTCTGATGTTTTCCATAAAACAAAGGAATACACCCGTCGGTTTGGAAAACTAAAAAACAATGACGCAATTTGCCGCATTCGAGGGTAATTAAATTATTTGAAAAATAATAATAATTTAAATGTTTTTCGTGTTGGTTTTGAAACTATGAAATTCTAGTTGTTTCTCGTCTCTAGCATTATTGGTTTTTAATATATTTATACTGCCAGATGCTATCCAGTGTCACTTGCAGTAGGATTATTCCTTGTGGTGCCGCCGCTTTGTAAAGTTTCCTTGTTTCTACTTTCCACCAGTTCTTATCCTCCTTTTGCTCACGCCACACGCGAATTGGGTTAGATTGCCAGGTGTTATTCTCTTTGGAAATATGACGGGGAGTGGATCCCATTTTATATAATTGGTACTTTCAAATTGCGTAGAAATTAATCCTAGTCTTGTCTACCAGGTTTGTGGCAATGGGTATTACGGGTCTTAATCCTTTCTGTAGTAGTCTATGCTGCTGTACATAAATGAGTTGATTGAACAATGGAAGGGATTTAGTTTTGCGTTGATCTTATTTTTGCAGGATTCTACTTCAAAAGAAGCTTCACAAGTTTGAGCTGGTTTCCTTGGCTAACCTTTGTCCAGAGACAGCGGAGGAGGCTAAGGCTCTCATTCCAAGGTAATGATGATGACGTCGGAGCATTAATTCATTAGTTGCTGTGCGCGTGTACAGAAGGCGTAGGGTACAAGAGAAGGAGCTCGACTATTTGGTCATCCCATCCGTTTGCAATTTGATTCCACCTTCCACATCTGCACTATTAGAGAGCGGGAGCCCGGTCCTTCCTTCACTAATAATAATACTATTAATGCTGATATACAGTCTAGTATCCGTGTCATATTTATTTGAGCAAAGTGCGCCAAAATACGGGTATGTTCAGCGACATTGTCTACAACATATATGCTGCTTGCTTACTTCTACATGTTGAATAAAATACTCCTCCGCGTCAAAATACACAACACAAATACGCATTGTTGACAAGGCCTTGCCCCCATTTACTTTCACTACCCGGTTTATCCGTCAATTTGAGTAAACAGGGTTTTTTCCTATGTACTGTGGTTGGCTGACTGACTACACTTTATCGTATTCTTTCTTCTTTTAGCCTGGAGGGTCGGTTTGAAGATGAAGAACTCCGACAAATTCTCGATGACATTCATACAACCATTAGTTTCCAGTGTTGAAGAGATGAAGATCAAACGCTGCGCACTGCTTGGAAAATGTATGCCCTCCAGCGCGGAAAGAGTTTCTATTACAACGTGTGGGTATTCCAAATTATAGCCAAATATCAAGGAGGAGTCATTTTTCCATTCTTGAAGTTTCTCATGGACGTTTTATTTAATTTTTGGTAGAATACGTTTTTGTAAAAGCTATTTACGCGATGTAATGAATAAAATTAATTATGTATTCTCATGGAATTCGACAACCTCATCTGACGACAAAAAGTTTGGTTTGGAGGTCATAAAAATACTGGCTGTCTTCATTTGTTATCATCGTCCCCAACTTATGAAACCCTCAGCGTATGTTAAAATAAAAACGCACAACTGCATACTTGACTGGAGCTAAAGATAAATTTGCTGTGCTTCAACTGGTAGTTACATCGTCAAAAATAAACTCATAAATAGTCAATGTGTTTAATTTTGTATGGAAGGGAGANCAAAAATAAACTCATAAATAGTCAATGTGTTTAATTTTGTATGGAAGGGAGACATTGTTATACACACAATCCACGGTGTACAATAGGCGCAACCTTGGCTTTGGGGTGCATGACAGTTATGGTTATTTTGTTGGGAGTTAATCTTGTGTTTGTACGACGAGACATTCTCAAACCGGCGCGGCATAAGAATACAATCTAAAAACAACCAGGTGCGCGTGATCAAACCCCAATTACTGCTGGTTTTAAACAACACACACGGGCGTGTAATAATTATTTTTGAAATGGTTAGTCATTAGAATAATTTGGTGACATAAATTGCTAGGAGTTGCGGGCCCTTAGCTTTATTACTCCTCCGTTTTATCTCCCATTCCATTCCGTTATACTTTTTTGAATTGTGAGCAAGGAGGAATTTAATACTCCGTTTTGAAAGCACAGTCGAATAATGACTTCAGGCTTAGCATTTGCAAGACCACGTTGAATTTCTCATATGCAAGCGAAAGTCAAGCAAATAACCAACTTAATAAACCAACCAGACAAAAAATTAGACCAGTTTCAGTAATATTCACTGCTTAATTTTTGTTTCGTATGTAATGCAATTTTGGGTACACAAAGCATTGCAAGTTTTGTGTCATGTTTGCCAACTTTTATTTCGGGATTAGCAATTTTAAAAACATATTCGCAGAATTTGTTATAATCAAATCATCATCGTATAGTTCAGCATGCTAACAATTATTGCTTTACCTTTCATTAAGCCACAGAACAATTTAATTTTTACCAATGCAGCATTCACATCTCTGAGGCGTGAGGTTTATGCCAAAAGTGCATAGTTCATATTGCAAATTCCAGTATCTTGCTATAAATATAAAAATATCGATCAATCAAAGAGTTGTATATTTGAGCCGCAATGGAAGGAAGCCTATTTTGGGGGTCTGGTGCTTTAATCGCCTGATCAAACCGTCATCCAGTATGGATTGGTAGGTGGAAATAATTTCAAATTTGTATGTTTAACATTGATTCTGATTTCAGGAAGACTCAGGCAAGGTGTAGCGCTTTAAACTACTAAAACAGCAATGCAATAAAATGGAGATGACAGGAAGAATTAGACAAGTCGCCAATTATCAAAACATAATATAGATCATATACCATTTAATAAATTTATTTGTTGCTAGTTGTAAAGTTTTTTAATAGACTTTAGCTAATGGTCACACGAAGGTCAAACAAAGTAGCATGTAATTTCTATCATTAAAGTTTTATACCTATTGATGCAGTCTAAATAAGCGTATTACAAATTTTATCATTTTGAAAAGTCACTTTTCACTACTAACACTACTTGGAGTAGTACTTGGATGGGAAAAACTAATAACTACATTAATTTTGATAGAATCCACGTGAAGGTTAAGCAATTTGCATGGATTACATCTTGAGATATTTAAAAAGTTGGGTAGGTAAGTAGACATCTCCATTCGTCGTTCCATTTTTCAAACCTCCAAATATTTGCCAGTGCTCGAGTGTCAAGTTTACATTGATCTGTTGCATAGCAAACGATAATCTGAGTTTATTTCTCTCTGGTGTTATTTTATTTAAAAAATTGAACTGGACGACCCGTGTGGACAATAGCATTTGTCTACCCTGTCAGGGGCACGCGAGTAGTGAATGTTTGCTTTGCCAAAGCTTGGCAGTTGGCAGTCCGGGCTAGCAGTCGTAGCATGGAGATAGGAAGCAAAGCACATTGATTTTCTCCAGTCAGAATTTCTTCCTCCGGTACAATCCCAAACCTTCAGTCCATTCCTGAGTTTCGTCCAAGTCGTATGTGTGAGTCTGAATCCGAGTTCGTCTCCCGTTCTACGTTCCCTCCAATTAATTTTGTGTGGAATACCGAACCACACTGCAAGTAAGATTAATTAATCAGACACAAAAAATTGCCAGATTTCCAGTAATTAATCTAATCAAAAATTTTTGCAAAATTTGCAAGAAGATTTTGTGAGAACTGCTACTCCTTTCTGGAATTTGTTTCAAGTGAAAGTGAAAACTCCGGACTGGGTCTGTTGATTTAAATCCTCACATTTTTTGGTAAGTTTGAATTAAAGTTTAGCTAAATCCAATTTAAGCCGCAATTGTCCCTGGTGTGCCATGCCGTACACTTCACACTTGGGATTGTGATTAAAAATCCAAGGTTGTTGACTATCTTCCAACCTCTGGCTTCGTGGAGTACCGGCCGGAATGGAATAAATGTCAACGCGTCAATGTAATGTGTGGCATGTGTAAATAACGATAAACGCATTCCAGTTCAAACCGGACAAAGGAGGAGTAATTTGGTTGTCGTTACATATTTCTATTACCATTTTGCCCTTGTTATTGTTGTGACTATATTTGTATTTGATGTGAGGATTTGTAATATTGTTGACCATGGATCTTTTTGAAGAGGATACGTACATTGTTCACAATTCGGTCAGGTCAAAATGTACATGTATATGTACATGTGTATTTGAAGTGTTATCTTTGGCTCTCAGTGTCAATTAAGTGTTTGCGTATGCAAATGACGTTGAATCTCAATGATCCTATCCTCGTTGTACAATGTACAGTACTGGGAACGGAAAGTTTGGAAACAAACTTCCTTTCATTCCTTTTCTTGAGACACACGAGAACGAAGGTCTTAAGTTTTAGTCTTTCCGTTGGTGACATTTAATTACATAAGGTTTCATGCTCACACACTCCCCGCACCGTCCGCGTCCGAGAGGGGAGAAGCACTTTCCACTTATTAAACAAAGGGATAAGTCTTAAAACCAGGGGGAATTCTCCTGTGTTGTTGTTCGAGCATTCACAAGGAAAATCTTTTACCGGTTCCGAATTACCCGTGTAATTTTGAGGAAAGGAAAAGACCTTTTTCAACGTGTACCATGGCCGTGTGAGTGGCGATGGCGCTGACGGGATGAGGAACTTTGGAGGCCTGCGATGAACGTGCCATTTCAAAATATGCCATTAATTGAACCATTTGTCATTTGTCATGTTTCTTCCTACAAGTTCACTGCAGCGTCTAATCTAATCTCTTTGAACTCTGGAGGAAGGTTATCCGGGCTATGCCCCCAATTCCGTCTGACACTTGAAGTATTTCTTTCAATTGGTTTTTAAGAAAAAAATGGGGCCGGGTTGCACGGAGACACTGGAACATGTGGATTTTTGAATCTTGCCGCGCATTGTTGAAGTCAGCTTCTTCCTAGTTTTGCGGAATATATTAATCGGAACATTTAGAATAAAAATTACAATTTTCTTTATGAAACTAGAAGCTGGAAATAGTGTATTTAAAAACCAGAAATTTTAAATGACAAAATAAACTCCCTTGAATTGACCTTTGCCCAATCTCCTTTCTGTGTTGACATTGGAGGTCATATTTAGGTCAAATATCACGGCTCAATCATCTACCTCGTCCACCACATACCAGTTCCATTTGTGTGGTATGGATATACATTTGTTTTTTAAACTTATTTTTGGAAAACGAGAATGAACATTTCCATTGCAACCCCTAATAGCAGACAATTAGCCCATTATTCCCGCCCCAGATGGCCACATGTGTTGACATGTTTTGACTACCCAGTTTTTCCATAATGATTTTCAAATTAATTCTAATTTTAGAAACTTTATGCACCCAGGTATTGGATTGGGTTGGCCATATGTTCGAATCGAATATCCGCAATCCGGATCGGAGCTGAAAGTTCTCTTCAAGTAACGACGACAGACTGGGGATTCTCAAACATTGTTAAATATTTTATTTTGTTATTTTCCCAGGGATTTGCAGAGCTGCTTGGGAAATTTTCCTTGGAAAGATGAACATTGTGTATGTGTTGTATTGACTGATGCATGTGTACGTGTAGTGAGTGTCCCGGATTTGATCTTTACATTCAGGAAGGAAGAGAATTGGCTACAATACAAAGTTCCTTCTTATTTATTGGCAGTGCCGTGTGTCGTTGTCATCGTCGTCGTGCCGTGTTTTACGTAGCTCATATACACTGACCTTTCTCGAAGAAGAAAGTTTCCAAGCCCCGTCTTCAATTACAAAGTTTAGTCACAAAATATTAGTTACCCCTTCAAAAAGTTTGTCCCCCCTTTTAATGTAAGCAAATATTGACGCCTGGAGTTCAAACTCTGTTTCCCCCCCTGTCAAAGTGTCAGGAACCAAAGTGCATCATCATCGGTCCGTCGGTGTTATTGTCAAAACTTTGCATACTCAGATTGTCCATGGAAAGGCGCCCCCCCCCCCTGTTGGAGCCCGGAATAAGAAATTTGAATGTGACATTGGCTGCCAGCCCTGCATAAAAAGGAATCCTCCTTGCATACAAAATACAAAATGACAGTTGTGTTTTGCTTCAAGCAAATATGTGTTGTGTGTGCTTAAGAGCATAAAAGGTTAGTCTCCCAACCAAAAGTTTGCGTAGTATCCATTCAAGGGAAGGAGAGCCCAAGTGTGCCGTCGTCCTCCCCTCCGTCAAGTCAGTCTTTTGATCATCTTGTATTCTAAAAAGAACCTGACTTTTGAAGAAACTCATAAATACAGTAAAAGCCTGACATCACTTAAGATAACGAACCGTCATTTCCCTTCTTGACACTTGACCCAAACGGAAGGAGAAGTGAAGCACTCTAACTTCCCTTTACCTGCTTGAAATTAAAACCAAAGTATAAAGAGACTCAAGTGGGGGGAAGAAAATAATGTGAGTTGCGTTGTAGTTGTAACCCGGTGGAATAAATGCCGGAGCAGACAAGAGGAAGTTCCTACGAACTACTACAACGTCTTTACTTCTTCGTGGGTTCTCTACGTACGTAACACTTGAGATAAATTGAACCGTGGTTCGTGTACGTAAACTGTACGTAGGTTATTTCCTTATCAGGAAAAGTCTTTACCTGCTCCTTGACTCTCCCAATAATAATTAGTGTTTGGTTTGCTCTGTGTGAAGTAAGGAAGAGTCGGCGGTGGATGATGTTTCCAAAGATAACAAGGTGGAGGCCGAGGACGGATGTGATGTAACTTCACCTGCTCCAAGTAAGTTTAGTATGACTCGAAGGCTTCGCACTGATAATTAGACTAATTTGAGGTTTTAGGAATTAATTACTGATCATACTACTACTTTCCAACTTAGAGTTGGGAAGAGAGAAGTTTGGCGGCAAATCCTTCTCAAATTTAAACCACTCCTTCAGCTCTGAACCCTGCCTAACCTGTGCTGAACTAAATTATAAAGACAGGGATGGCAATCAGCGGGCTAATAAATAGTAATGCCATTCTTGCATGCAAAATTTAGTGGAATCCGAAGCTGGAAGTGAGTGAAGATTTTCAGGCTATTCGGATACAAGTTCTACGTACAACCCGAGAAGGAATAACATTTATTATTCACGCAAACTACAAATGTTTTTTTTCTGAAATCTGTACAAGGCAAGGGCTTTAAATGATGAATTGCGAAGCCTTATGTAGCAAATAGTGCACCCTATTTCATCAAATTAACTAGCGATTAGTTTACATTCTAAAGATAGCGTTTTGAGTAGAATCAATCCTTACAAATGCCCAAAAAAAGTTGAGTACAAAGTTGCCTTTCACCATGCAACACGCATTGACCACATTGGTAATTCAACCCGAGCCCAAATTGCACACGGTACAAAATGTATGAAACCCGAGTGTTGGCTGGGTCCAAAAAAAGGAAGGAAGCCATAACACTATTAAATTAAATGTCCAAGAGACTTGAATTGAAGTCATGTGCTGGGACAGCTGGGGGAAGGGGCATCTCAATTGTTCGCGTCCGTTTACTGGCATGTTGTACTGTACGTGGACAGGAGAAGAATTGCAAACTGATTCCTTGTTGTCTCAGGCTCCGGAGTATCTTGGAAGACTCCGTCCACGACACACTTGGGACAAAACCTTATCCGTACACTTCCTCTCTACCCAAGAAAAAAAACACAGTTGAGGAGTTTATTTGCTATTCTGTTGAAATAAATGACTTTTCATTCCCAGTCCAGTACTCCACAACTTACTTAAATAGAATCCAGGCGAGACCACTTAGAACATAGTAATTAGTGTACTTTCCGTCTGGATTCGTTTATAAATCCATTGGTTTGGTCGGAACACGAGTTCCACGACAAGGTTTTAGCAATGGGAACATATCGCTTTGATATTTTAGTGATTTTAGTGACTGAGCAAGTCTTTGGGGATCGGGATTCAAATACATATATTAGACGACCCACACGTGGGCGGGCAATGGCAGCCATGTATAATTGCAATTCATTTTATTCATCTCTCCGAAATATTAAATTATCCAGACCCTTCATTAGATTAAAAGCTTGAACGGATTTTGGCTGGGGCTGAGAGGAAAATTGAGTTTGAACTTCAAATATTCATTCAAAACCCTCATTCTCCAGCACCATTCGCCGCACCCACTCTCGTTGAATGACACGGCGGCGGGAAAGGCACGAATTTACTGAGAAAGATGTTTGCTTTAGAAGCCAATCCAATCCCCCACTATATGACATAAATTCACAGTCACCCATTCAACGGGGATCTCACTCTCAAACTTGAATGGAATACTTATGAGTGAGGGAATAACTAGGGCTTTACAAGATGTTTGCGAGAATTTATAGTTCAGGAGATAGTGGGGTGTGGAAGGGTTCTTTTTTTGGGGCCTGATTGTTTCCAAACGTGTCGGTTTGGAATTGGAAGAATTTGATGTGCTGTGCAGCGCGGCGCGGCGTACGTTACGTAGGCGTAATGCTGAGTATTGCTAGATTGTCGTAATTAAATTTGTTCTTTTTGTTGACTTCCGAAGCATGGAGCGTTGATTAAAAGGCTTTTATATGTCCAAGAATGTAAACAGGATTCCATGTTTAACCATGCCTAAATGCATGCAAATTGGATGACGGGTTCGGGATACCCTGTACAAGAAAGTAAATTACCGTAAATGACTTGAATGCCTTTGGGCGTCAGCTGTCATGGTCATGGGAATGGGAAAAGGAACAACTTAGCTTTAAAGTTGAGAGTTTTCAAGCCTCAACTTTAATTATAACTTGAGTTGAGGAGTTGTGATCAAATCATGTACGGACTTGAAGGGGGCTGTCCACAACATATGCTTGGGAAAGGGATGTGTCAAAATCCTAATTAGCACTCCCTCTACACTTGTCAATATGATGTGCAAATCTTTGCCTATCCATTTAAAGGTGATGAGTAATTTTGTACTGAGGGTTAAATTGAATTTCAATGTTTAATTTTCCCTTGCTGTGGTTGAAATGTGTGAGCGTGTGGCATGTGGCTTAATCTTCCAGCCAAAGTTCAGGGTTAATTATTTCACAGGACATGGAATGTGTGTAACTCTTTACATTTCCAGACAAGAGGGAATGGCAAATCTGAGAGCCAATGATGATAATTTATTTTTTCCTAAAAAAATAACTATTTGTTCCAGGTTAGTAACCTTGGCAAGCACCATGCATACCTTCAAAGTTTGCTTAAAATAATTTTTATTTATACCATTTTCTACCTTTTTGGCATCTTGTGGAATTGGATTATTAATTTCAAAAGAATTTGACCGAATCTATGCTCAGTAAGCCTTTTACCTCGTCGTCATTCAACCAAAAGCCCATGATTACTGAGTACACATGCATGGAAGAGTTAAAGTTATCAAAGCGTGAAGTTCTGACAAGCGTTCATAACGCGGATGTTGGCAGAGTGGTTCGTTCAGATTTGAAAACGTGTGAAAGCGATCTCCTTTCTAAGTGCGAATATTCATCGTCCGCGTCTGACGCTGGCCTAGGCAGGTGAGTGAAATCAAAACAGGCAATACTTCAATTTCACGAAACCCAAAATCCTTTGAAATCAATCCAAATTTAGATACTTTCCACACAAGCAAGAAAAAGTGTCAGAGTTGCTATTCAGTTCAGAAGAGAGTTAGTTTAGTTGATGACTGACTCCTTTTTACATATATTTGATATTAAAGTTGAATTTTTCCAATAAATCTGCGTGCCCCACTGCACGCTGAGCCGTCTACAAGATTACATATGTTCAAAACAAGTTACGGCTTTACATTAGAAGTTGGATTCCTTAGAATTGGAAGCTTAGCGACCGATGGGGATGGCGGGGTTCGCCTCGGATAATTCTTTAGAAA
>JAAXYW010003945.1:0-10297 GCA_036851895.1 Orthonychiurus folsomi | reverse complement strand
AAATCTAAAGTGGATTTGCCAGGTATTACATACGCAAACGTAAATTTGCATCATCATTTTACCCTGGCATTCCGCGCGCGCACAGGCGCATGCGCGCGAGCTTCGCTACCTCAACCCTACCTTCCATTCAAACTCAAACCCTCATGCCCCGCCCCCATCTTATAATTTTTAGAATTCGTATTTTGATTTCGTTTCCTTAATTGCAGTCAATTCCGGCCATCTCCATTACCTTAATAACTCCTAATTACACTAAATTAATTAATTACGAACGACTAGGAACTACAAACATGCATCACGGCAGCACAAGCGTATATTACAATTATGGAGGGCGCAAGTGCGCCGAGCGAAATCCTTAAAAGTCCACCATCTCGTATATTTATTTTTTAAGAAATTTTTAAAATTAAAAGATCAGTTGAAAATTGTAATCAAAAAGGAATATTTGAAAAATGGAAATGGAAATGTAAATTTCTGTAGTCTATTCTACAATTTCATTTAAGAAAAGGGGTTGAAAGAAGAAGGAATGCAAAGTTAGTTTTCAGTGCGCATGCGCCGTCGCCGTACGCATAATAAAATGATTAATAAAATTAGGAATTCCCTGAAGTTTAAAAGACTGTATAATTCTCCATTCAATGAAAATCAACTAAACAATACGTACGAAAATACACAACGGAAATGATAAAAAATTGTATTCCTATTGACTACAGGAATACTCCACTCAATTTTCCTTAATCCTCAAATAAAAACTGCCAAATTCCTCAGTTCGTTTCCCACAAAACTCACTTTCCCATGCGTCAGCCTCAAGTCAAATAAAATTACGTCCTCAACCCAAAAAAGTCATCATTCGCTTTCTTCAAGTCGTCATTATATTTTCCATTACGAGCGTACGCGAAAAGATCAAACGAACTCGTACCATTTTCTCTGCGGTGGAAAATTGGATTCCTTAACAAGGAAATTCCAGAAATGAGGTCATCCATGACTAAAACGCGTGTACATGTTGAAATTACATTTGGTTTCCAGCCATTTAAATTGTGTCAAAAACCCTCGCAATGTGTGACCTTTGACCTAAACAAGTCAGTAGTACTTTGTAGTAGTAGCGGTTTCAACTTCAAGTTTACTACATTACATTTGGCCGGCTGGATGTACTAATCCTGAGCCAAGTCCAAGTATATACCGCGCCGGGTTCGTTATATTGCGGTTCGGATCGATTTCTCTCCCGCTTCATAAGTGTGTCTCTTGTAGGTATTTTTTTCTATTTCCCCTTATCCATTCTGCAGATCTTGGAGAACCGTGCCATGTCGCCGAGAAAGCAATTTGCTTCCAAGACAATGGATAAGGGAGCCTTTTAACAGGGGATATTGTACAGCATGCATGCAGTGCATGTACTGCACTTTAATTTTCGTCCTTTCGCGCCACTTCGCTTCTCGAATGTCAAGTGCCACAGACAGTAGATATTAAAACTGTTAGCCTCGGCTTGGATATGATTAGTTGGATTTTTAGTGTTACAAGTACGCTAAAAAGTACCTAAGTGTATTTTTCAGGTGGGTACCTTTTAGGAAGATGTAATAATTTGAATTTACCCGCCCCGCGGCGCGGTCGAGGTTTCTTAAAAGAAGGATACATGCACATTCGCCAAATGAACGCTTTGTTCCTTGAGAAATGTCTGCCTTTCCACCCAAAGTAGGACATTCTACGAAAACAATAATCCCCATGCCAGCGCTTTGAGTCGTCCAGCGTCTTAGGTACAAGATTAGGATTAAAAGACGTACCCGGTATCTTGTACCTTCGAAGACTGTCACATGATACAAATAGTTCTATTTCGAGGATTATTTTACATAAATAATTAGCGCTGCACCACTGGAGGCTCAAATCTTACGGCTATGACCTCGGGGGCGTCGGCGTGGGTACCAAGAAAGTAGGTATTTAAATGCAACGGGTAAGTTCAGTTAAGCTATGCTACAACGTACAATGTAATGTTATGGGTTAAACAACTATTTAGGAACTACAAGGTTCTGGCCTGAGACGTTTAAATAATAAATTGAATAGGTGAGTGAATGAATACAATGGAATACAAAGGGTTTTAGAATTCCAGACGGTACGCAGATGCAGCATGTCTCGTGATCCTGGAGGTTGATGGTGCAGCGGGAGGCGGATGGGGCGAGATCAATTCGTGCCTCAGCGAGGGCAGCCTCTCGGTCCGTTACCCAATAGCCCAAACTGTCCGTGTCGTAGGTGGGAATGATTGTTACATCTGAAAAATATGTATGAAGACCAAAAATAGGTTATAATAGTCCAATATTTTTTTTGTGTACTGCCAATGAGCAAAATCAATTTTGAAAATTTCCAATTTGCATTTCTTGACAGTTCTAAATTCTCGCCATTGTATAATTGGATCTTTATATTGTGATGAAAAATTACAATTTGTTTACTAAAATTGTTGACAAACGAAAAACATAAACTGAGAATACGAAAAATTAGTTTTCGTCTTTTCTAAAAATAAAACTTCGCTATTTGGAAAATATCAAAATCTTCTCAACATTTCAAATTGGTAAATTTTGGCAGCAGGCTTAACATTTTTAAAATCTCAAAATCTTTCCAAAATATTATTTCAAAACCTCTTTGAATCTCTTTCATTTAATTTCAAAATAAAATTGCTCAAGTGCGTTCACGTGTCAAGGTAAAACTATGCTCATTAATGTAACTTCACACAACCTTTGCAGTGGTGAATTCGGTTTTTCTATGTTTTCTAGTTCCCGAGATACTAATATGTACTTTATATACGGGACACCCTATGTAATGGGATTTGTGTATATTGGTAATCCGTTCTAATTACACACATATTATGCAAATTAACCGAATTAACACAAAAAACTAACTCACCTAAATTCTTATCATCCCAAGCCTGTTTCCCTTCCAGGAGCCCATCAAACACCTTCCGACTCGGCTCCAACCCACTGAACACATAGTAACGGGCCCGAATCAGGCGGAAGAACTCCGAATCCGAATAATTGGAATTCCCATGATGTGGCACGTACGCCAAGTCAATGTGGATCGGCGTCAAATTCTTTGTTTTTGAATGTTTCGCGTGGTGTTTTTCTCACATGGGTGGGTCCGACATTCTTTCCTGGAGTCGCTGGCCCTGAACGCGCCGGCTTATCTTTTTTCGGGGTTGCAGTGCCGGTGGCTGTACCAGATGATGTGGCAGTGGCGCCCTCTTCCGTATTGGCGGCCGCCGAGGTGCCGCTCGCGCCTTCTGGATGAACAGCCGGCAGCCCCAGGGGTTTTCCCCATTTTTTCATGATTTCTTCCGCTTCCGCATTGGCCGCGGCCAAGGCTTCCTCTTGAAGTCTCGAAGACATCGTTGAAGACGACGCTGTAACAATGGTCGTTGTAGTGGTTTGACCTTTGACCTTTCCATCGTTATCAAATATTGGTGTAGAAGTCGTGGAAGTTGTTGAAGTTGAACCTCCCGTAGTATTTCCGTTTTCGTAATCTTCGTGGATTGGTTGGCCGAAATGTTGGCTCTGGACGTCCATTGGGTGGGATTTTGGGCGGCAAAATTCAAACTCCTCAGTTTGA
This sequence comes from Orthonychiurus folsomi, assembly GCA_036851895.1. NCBI lineage: Eukaryota > Metazoa > Arthropoda > Collembola > Poduromorpha > Onychiuridae > Orthonychiurus > Orthonychiurus folsomi. The sequence goes on along the minus strand of JAAXYW010003945.1, from coordinate 6,721 downwards.
CCTTGACTCTGGACATGACCTTGAGTTGGCTTGGTCATATATTCCTCCTGTGGTACAGTACTCAGTTGGGAGTCACTGAAATCTTCGGAGGAGTATGTTTCATCATCTACAATTTCATACTGCTGCGACTGCGCAGATGTGACAGCAAAATGACTCGTAAGGGTCGTCGTCGTTGTTTTCGTAATGATTTCCCCGCCGGCTCCAGTTGAAATCTCCCGGGTGACTTTCTCCTCTACAATTGGTCCGCTGCTGACGGCAGAGCCAACCGCGCCATCTGACGCTGACGAAGTGCGGGAACTCTCAACGGCCAAAGTATGGAATTCCCCACTCGGGTGAAATGTGGAAGAATCCTGACCACTGTCAATTTTCAAAATGGCGCGGGTCACCCGTTACAACCGAAGTAGTCACAGTCGTAACCGTTGTCGTTTTCCCCGTTCCCGCCTCCGGTATCTCCTCCCATTCCCTTACTTGTTTCAAATTTGGTATTCCCGCCGCTGGGTCCGCGGAAATTTCTGAAAATCGTCGGGTCACCTCCCTTTGACCTGGAGGGGTCACTGGTGGATAATCCTCGGATGTGAATCTCCTGGTTGCAAAAACGCGCGGTTTTCCATCGGTTGAATCCGTCGTCGTCACTATGCGTCCGGATGATAAATCACCCGCGAAAACGGCTCCCTCTCCGCTCGTTTGAAACAATTGGTCGTCTTCATCGTCACTTGCATTCAAATTCGTTGATTCCCGCCGTTGAGCCTCACCGCGTAGCTCCGCCTCCGAGACTCTATCAGAGGTGAATGCCTCCATACTTGCTCGCATACCAGAGACAGAGTCCAATTCAACTGCAGCGGGTTTGGTCCCCGCCGCCGTAGTTGTTTCACTCAAAATAATTGATTTCCCGGGCGTTTGAAATTCGGGAACGTTGCGGGTGTCGAGGGACTCGTAAATTCTGCTCCGGGCTTCAAATTCCGCCGCCTCGGCTGGATGAGTCATCGATTTTTCCATCCCATGCAGGTGAAAACTTGCATCTTGTGGTTCGTCGCCTTTTTTATTATAATTACCCGCCCCGTCGACGTCAACGTCTTGCCCCACTTGGCTGGACTCCAAGGATTTTTTGTCTCCGATTTCAAATTTGGCGGGTATCTTGTCTTTCGGTTCATTTGGCGAAGCGCCAGTCCCAGTGCCAAATGCGGGGTCAGTTGATTCAGTTTTCCCGCCACTTTCTTCATCACTTTTATGATCTGGACCAGGTGCTGATTTAGCCGTCGCCACCGATTTTTCAAAAATCGGTTCCTCCGTTGGTGTCGGACTTTGACTATCGTCGGGAATTTCAGCAAATTCCACAGGTGAGCTACGTATGACAGTGGCACTCACCGTATTGGCTGCAGCCAACAGCCCTGAGCGTACAAAACCGAAAGGTGGCGTGGCTGGTTCATTCACGTCCGCATCCTCAATTTCATAAATTTCCTCGTCCTCACCATCGGACTTTAGAAAGTGGTGCTCGGCCTCGTCGTGGTCGTCGCCGACATAAAATATGGTTCCGCTGCTGCTACTTTTAATTGGCTCTTCAGTCTTGGCGGTTTTTTCAAATTTAATTTCCGAGATCTCAACTCCACTGTCCTCAATGTCTGCCATTTCCGAGGATTTGTTACCCACTTTGTCATCCTTGACCACTTCGTCCTCGTCTGGGGACGGCATTTGAAATTGGCGCGGTGGTTCATCCGGATGGACGGGGGGCGTGGAGGGCGTGATTACGACGGACGTCGTCGTTCCGATTGAGATTTGGTCAGTGGGCAAACCGCCCAATTTGTTTTTGTCAAAATCTTGTCGAGGATTGTCTTCAAGTTGGGAGGAGGAGGACGGCTGGGGCTCAGGTGTTACTGTCGCCGTGGAATCGGATTTCCCGCTCAAATGAGTTGAAATTCCCGCGAGAATTGGAGCCTCCACTTCCGTTTGACGAGAAGAGGATTCCGTGATTTCTGACTCGTTTGGACTTGCCGCCAATTTGAGGGGGTCTGGATCAGAGGATTTTGAATTTGCATCAAGACCGGATTTTTCAAATTTCCCGCCATTGTCAACGTTTTCATCTTTCTTGCTTGCAGGTGGTGCAGAGCCAGTTGTGCCGTCGGAATGGACTTGAATCATCATTTCCTCAACAGGCACGCGACCTTGACCTTGACCCCGACCTTGAAATTCCTGATCTTCATCAGATAAAGAGTCATCCGACATTTCCTCAACATCTTCGCCGCCGGAATGGGACTGGGCGAAATGGTGAGAATCCGCGTCGTCCGTCATTGGTTCATAATTTCCCGCCTCCGCCTCTTCATGCATCGGGAGCTCGGCGACCTCATCCGGGGTACGGATGACCTCCCTTACCCCGCGGGGGAAATTTGGCGGAATTGCTGATGGGATTGGTTATGGGTCGAGATGCACCTGCTGCTGCTGCAGCGCTCTCATTTAAATTTCGAATTTCAGGTTGTCCCGCACCCGCGCCGGATGCCTCTGCATACATGGTGCGCGTGTCAAATAAATTAGATGACTCCTTCGTGTCAATGGTGACCTTGGATGGAGAAAACATTTTTGACGCCAGTGGCTGTGAGTCCGTGGCTACCATTTGCGGTTCAAAATGCGGGGTCTGAGCGGGAGATTCAAATTTCTCCGTATACTTACCGTTACCCCCCGGGTAATTTGAATATTCATCGTTGTCTTCGTCGGGAATTTGCCCAGCTACCCCCGTCAGCAAAGAGGAGAGGAAATCTGGAGTGAATTTCGAGTCTGTGGAAGGTGAAAATATTTTATCTTTCCCGCCGGGCGGGCTGGAACCCGCCGTTTCCTTTTCCAAGGCGGGATGTTCCTTTGGAGACAGCTGGGATGTCAAAATCAAATTTGTGTCCTCCTTTGTTTTCTGCGTCTCAATAGCGTCCTTGTCTTTGATGTCCTTTGAAATTTCATCCTTTGAAATGGCGGTTGTATTTGAATTTGGCGCAGCGACTTTAGATGCCGCGAAAGTTTCCAACTCATTCAAATTAGAGGAAACGGCCTCAGTCTTTGTGAGTGTGGATTTTGGTGGAGATTCGGTGGCAGTGGCAATTTTATGATGGGAAACTTTGACTCCGAAATTGTCCTCATTATCACTCGTGGTCCTCTCCGCATCTTCTTCCTCCGGGATTATTGATGTCCGTTTTTCATCGGATTTGGGAAGGACGGGCTCCACAATGCAAGGTTCCGCGGGTATGGAAATGTCGGCTTTGTGGATTTCATCCTTAGCGGGTAACACGGGTTTGACTTCGGATTTTAATGAGGGCGAGGATTCCACGACGGGCTCGGGCGTTTTGAATGAAACTTCGGAGTCAACTTTCGATGAAATTTGAGTTTCTTGGATTTTATTAATTTCCTCCACGTGGTCTTGTGTTTTCCCCATTTTGTTTTCTACGTAGTGTTCATATTCCAGTGAGGATTCTGGAGTGTAGCCGGATTTTTCTGGAGGATCATTCAAAAATGAAATGTCCAGTTTGAATTCATCCAAATTAACCGGGGAAACTAATTCCTCGTCGCTCACTGACACGACGTCTTCTTTGGGTTGGGGGATTTCTATGGGAGCGGGGAGATTTGATTTACCGGCGGACGACGGTGACTGGGATTCGGGCACAGATTTGCCAATTTCAGAAGATTTGCTAATCTCCGGTATTGTTGTATTATGTATAGTCTCAAGTGTCGCTGTTGGTTGGACTTCAGTTTGTAGTGTTTTTTCGTCACTTTTTGCGGAGGGTGAGATTTTGAATTCTTCAGATTTTGTGTCGACGGCGAAGGATTCTTCCAGTTTTTCGGTGGTGTGATGGTCTGTTATTGTTTTAGAGTCGACGACGACGTCTGTTTTTGGAGAGGCGGATTTATGCAAAATGAGCTCCAGATTTTTCTCGGATATTGCTGGAGAAATTTTCTCTTCGGATTTAGCCGGTGAGATTACATCGTCTGTTTTTGAAGGGAAAATCCTCGTGGATTCGTATTTCTCATGTGAGATTTTTTCTTCAACGTCTGATTTTGCAGGTGACACTTTTTCATGACTTGATGCTGGTGTTGATTCCTCGTCATAGCCTGAAATTTTCTCTTCTGATTTTGTAAGTGATATTTGTTCCTCACTTTTTCCAGGTGACGTCACTGCTGGTTCGTATTTTTCAATTTCATGTGTAATTTTCTCTTCTGATTTTGCAGGTGAAATTTTCTCTTCTGTTTTTGGCGGGGAAAATAAATCTGCTGATTTTGTGGAGAACACCATTTCGTCGTGATGATCGGATGGGAATTCCTTGTCTTTTTCTGTGGCCTTTTCATCGGGCTTGCTCACGCCGAGGTCAGCGTGGGATAATTCGCCTTCGAATTTGCCAGCCGGCAATTTTTGGTCGACATCTTGAACAGGTGCACTTTTCTCTGATATTTTTTCCTCACTTTTTGCAGGTGACGTCACTGTTTGGTTCGCATTTTTCAATTTCATTCGTGATTTTCTCTTCTGATTTTGCAGGTGAGATTTTTTCTTCTGATTTTGCGGGTGAAATTTTCTCTTCTGTTTTTGGCGGTGAAAATAAGTCTGCGGATGTTGTTGAGAACACCATATCGTCGTGATGCCCGGATGGGGATTTCTCGTCTTTTTCTGTGATTTTCTCATCGGGCTTGCTTACGGCGACATCAGCATGGGATACTTCGCTTTCGAACTTGCCAGCCGGCAATTTTTGGTCGACGTCTTGAACAGGTGCACTTTTCTCTGAGGTTTTTTCGTCGTATTTTGAAATTGCTGAAATTTTGAAGTCACTTTCTTCGTATTTTTCAGGGAAGACTGGTTCCTGAGAAGCAAGGTTCTCTTCGGTTTTTGAAAAATGTGCAATTTCAATTTCTTCGTCGGATTCAGCCGGCAAAAAGTTATCATCGATCTTCTCAATTTTCGCGGTTGCGGTGAAATCGTCGTCACTTTTTGCAAACGAAATTCTCTCTTCGATTTTGGTCGAGATTTTCTCCTGACTTATTGCAGGGGAAATTGTTTCTTCGGATTTGGCTGGGGAAATTCGGTCGTCGCTTTTTGCGGGAGAAATTGACGGCTCGTATTTTTCGTGTGCAATTTTTTCGTCCGAGTTTGCCGGGGAAAATCGGTCTTCGCTTTTTGCTGGAGAAATTGCCGGCTCATGTTTCTCATGTGAAATTTTGTCGTCTAGGTTTGCTGGGGAAAATCGGTCGTCGCTTTTTGCGGGAGAAATTGCGGGTTCGTATTTTTCATGTGCAATTTTCTCGTCCAGTTTTGCTGGGGAAAATCGGTCGTCGCTTTTTGCGGGAGAAATTGACGGCTCGTATTTCTCATGTGAAATTTTGTCGTCCAGGTTTGGTGGAGAAAATCGCTCTTCGCTTTTTGCGGGAGAAATTGTCGGTTCGTACTTTTTCATATGGAATTTTTTCCTCTGATATTGCTGGTGAAATTGTCGCTTGGTATGTTTCAAGTGAAATTTTGTCGTCCGATTTAGCTGGGGAAATTCTGTCTTCACTTTTTGCAGGGGAAATCGTTGGTTCGTATTTTTCATGTGAACTTTTATCATCCGATTTTACCGGAGAAATTGTTGGTTCGTATTTTGCATGTGAAATTTCCTCATGGTATTTACTTGGGGAAATTTTTCCCTCACTTGGTACTGGAGAAATGGTCGACTCGTATGTATCGTGCTCATCAAAATGGATTTCTTCCACTGATTTGGCCGGGGAAATTGTTGGTTCGTATTTTGCATGAGAAATTGTCGGCTCGTATTTTTCGTGGAAAATTCTCTCATCCGATTTTGTTGGGGATATTCTATCTTCACTTTTGGCGGGAGAAATTGACGGTTCGTATTTCTCGTCATCATTAAATTGTATTTTTTCTTCTGATTTTTCAGAGGATAATTTTTCGTGGCTTTTTACAGAAGAAATTGTTATTTGCTCGTCTGATTTTTCTGAGAAAGTGCGTCCTTGGACACTTTTTATTGGAGAAATCGTCGGCTCGTATTTCTCGTGTTCGTCGACAATGGATTTTGCTGGAGAAAAACGTCCTTGGTCACTTTCTGCTGGAGAAAGTGGCCGTTCGAAATCCTCATGCCTATGTTCATAAATTTCCTCTTCAAATTTTCCAGGGGAGATTCGATCCTCATTATTTTCTGGAGAAGTCGACGTTTTTGCATGCAAATCAACAGGTGAAATTTTAGCTGAGGGAATGGTAGCTTCTGGCATTTTTTCCTTCGATTTTTCAGTTGTTATCGTCGATTCGTGTTTTTCAGTCGAAATTTTTTCGTCACTCTTTGCTGGAGAAATTTTGTCCTCACTTTTTGCTGGAGAAATCTTTTCGTCAATTTCTGCAGGCGAAATTTTGTCCTCACTTTTTGCTGGAGAAATCTTTTCGTCAATTTCTGCAGGCGAAATTTTGTCCTCACTTTTTGCTGGAGAAATCGTTTCATCAATTTCTGCAGGCGAAATTTTGTCCTCATTTTTTGCTGAAGAAATTTTTTCGTCACTTTTTGCTGGAGAAATCTTTTCGTCACTTTTTGCTGGGGAAATTTTGTCCTCACTTTTTGCTGGAGAGATTTTGTCCTCACTTTTTGCTGGAGAGATTTTGTCCTCACTTTTTGCTAAGGAAATTTTTTCGTCAATTTCTGCAGGCGAAATTTTGTCCTCACTTTTTGCTGGAGAAATCTTTTCGTCAATTTCTGCAGGCGAAATTTTGTCCTCA
>JAAXYW010003944.1:0-10301 GCA_036851895.1 Orthonychiurus folsomi | reverse complement strand
TAGTGTTGAAAGCAAACTAAACACCTAGTGCCCGCAAATTATAATTTACTTAAAAGTTTGCAAACTCAATTTCTTCTGGAAATTTAATCAAAATATGCGTTTTAATGACAAACGACAACGCCGTTGCAAATATCAAATAAATGCACTTTAATGTAAACTGGAAATCAGTTGTTATCCCTCCAAGCTACCGATCAATTATAGAAAAATATTTGAAATAATACAATCTGACCAATCGCTGTATTCTACTTTTTTTTTTCTAAACCAAATCTAATCGGATTCCCTTCCCGCCAAATTCCCCTAATTTGTGATCATTAGAATTTGGACTTGTGAGTTTTCCTTCCAAGAAAATCCTTTGTCTTTGTTGTTTAATTAATCCGACGTACGTTGTACGTACATTGATTGGGCACCCGTAATTCCACAGGTAGTTGTCGTGTGTCTTAGACTTAGGTTTATCTTTCTTAGGACTAACAAGACAAATGGGAGTCCACTTATTAATGTCACATGGCACAGCACGTACGTCGCATGTCGCGTGTCGTGCGACGTTGGACACTAATCCCTTGTGGTCACGCAGGGCCCTTTCGGCGGTGCGGTTGGCTGGCGGTGGCATTTGAAAGCTGTAGCGGACTTCGCGCCCAGAACTTTGTTTGAAGGATTTTGTCCAAATTAAAGCCAAGAATCAGGGCCGGCTGAGTAATGAAAGATTATGAGGGGGCGACGACGACAGCGGCTTTGTCTTTGGCGGGAAATCCCGTTTCTGAGACGGATCCGTAAGAGCAGCGGGCGGAGTCTGCAAATCAGTGCGAGTGCGAGTAAAGTTAAACCAAATTGCAAATATTTGCGATTAAAATGCGTAGGTATGCATGCTACACAAAGAAAATGTATTAATTAATTTGTTTGTTTATGAAAATCCTTGCACCATTCAGGGCATCATAAGTATGGGGTCTGATCAGAATTTCAATCCGAGGTTAAAGAAGTTGCCATATTGCGAATATTTCTGCAATGTAAATGCTAGTGTTGAAATTGTAGGTAATTTGGCAGCGGAAAAATACGGGGAAATTATTTTGAATGTAAGACCTGCCGTGTCGCCGTTCGGAAATTTGTAATTTTAGAATTTTAAGATCTGGTTAATCCCAGGTGAACTTTTTGAGTTATTGATGCTAAATAAATACGGGCATGATTTTAATGGGAGAAAACAAAGAAATAATTCATTCATTAATAATTTTGCACACAAAAACCGCCGCGCCGCCGCTCTAGAATGAGTGATTTTAGAATCTGATGAAATTTTCAAATTCAGGTGCTCACATTCTGGCGCTAATAATTCGGACATACCATACCTTTCGTATTTTCGGTGATTGACTCGTCGGGGACTTGAAGTTGACCTGGTGGTGGCCCAGGGTCAGCCTGACTTTGACTTTTTTGTAACCCGCTTTTGTCCAAGGAAAGAAAAACGGCAACGTAAATGAATATTGTGAGGCTGAGGCTGTAGGAAATCACATTCGAGTAGTAATTTGGAGAGGACTCATGAAACCTGGAGGTCAAAGGTAAATGTAGTCAATTTAGTGTTGAAAGCAAATTAAACACTATATATAGTACCAATTATAATATACTTTAAAGTTTGCAACTCAATTTCTTTGGGAAATTTAATCAAAATATGCGTTTTAATGACAAACGGCAACGCCGTTTCAAATATCAAATAAATGCTATCTTACAAATTTATCTAGGTAGGTTTTACTCTCTCTGACATTTCCTTTCAATTATAGAGAAATATTTAAATAAAAATATATATGAAATAATATGTAATATTTATAGTTTTAAATATATAATCTATCATTTTGCACTTATTTTGCCAAAACATTAAAAGTAAATCGCGGATACGAGCTGTACACAAGTGGATTAGCTGGGAGGGGGATCGATTGGGGATCATTTTGAGATTGAGGGGGGGGGGGGGGAAGGGGGTCCCCATTTTTATTGAATATGTGATTTGGTGCAGAAAGAGGGGGAGGGGAGCGGAGATTATTGACTTACTCTCGAAGGACTTGAACGGCAAGGATGAGGAGTCCATTTGTCAACTTCTCGGATGCTGATATCGTTCCGTACACGAAGGCCCCGGACTCCTACGAATACGAACGGAATGAAAAGAGCGGGGATTCACTTGAAACGAATTTATGAGCTGATTATTCTTTTCACTCGTCTCAATTACCCACTTTAACCCATCCCATCAATTGCACAAGCCATATCATACAAAGGCTCGCTCGAGTCTGACCGTGACACGACTGTCTCGGACAATTCAAAAAAATTATGATTTATCCGAAACGGACGAATCAACGCATTTTGATTTGGAATCGCAACATATTACAGCTTTAAATTTTTTGAAGGAAAATTTTGTTAATTTAAAAAAAAAAACACTAGACAATTATTTAAGCAAAATTCTAGTTACCACTTACCGTATTTTCGCCTACGAGATCCGCTGTCAACGCAAGGGCAATTGCAGCCATTATGACAGCCCCCGCCCCAATTAAACTGGCGGTCCCATAAATCCCGCCTCTCCAAAATCCCTTCTCGTGATTCAAACCCGAGCCACATGCAGCCCGCCAATCCCAGGGCAGCTCCCATCATGGTAATCAACTACAAAATTGCAATTGCAAAAAAGTTCAAAAAATTACAATCTTCTGTTTTTTCATACTATTAATTATCAGTGCAAGAAAATTGGCACATGCTACTTTGTATGCCTGCAGGTATGATATGCCCCCATCCATGTACATACTAATGTAATATTGCCATATTGCCGAGGGGGCTACGAAATATTGGCAAAAGTGCCCTGGCGCCGCGCGCGCGGCAAGGAGGACGGACGGGTTAAACAAAGGGATAATAAAAGTGAGCCATTTCCCAGATTATATTGAGGAGGGAGTGGACGGACTTGGAGGAAAAGGGCACAAATCAAAGACGCCTCCCACATAAAATGGAAGACAGGATTTTATTATGTGTTAGCAAAGTCATAAAGCGATCCCCCCTTCCCCCAAACATGATTTACTCCGACTAAACTGCATTAACTTTATGGGGAAATCAAATCTGCTTTCTTCTGCCATCCTCCCCTGTGTACGCCTCGGAATTGCTACATACACATACAACATACGCATACGTGCAAAAAGTATTTTCGCAGTCTTTATGCGAATTCCAAGAAAGAAGACCTTCTAAACCGTATTTCTGCGGTACTTAGTAAATTCTATAAGGAAAAGTATTGTAGACCGTATTTTTGCCAATTCAAATGGAAAAGAGTTCACAAACCGTCTTGTTTGCAGTTTTTTTTTGCAAACTCAAAGGAAGAAACCTTACAAGGATCAGCACACCGTGCAAATCCGTAGCCCGCCAGTGTACATGAATTTGTTATTTTTATACAAGAGTACATGTTACATTAACAAAAGAGCCCATAGCATGCCAAATTCCTTATTATTATATTAAATGAAGGATAATGCTCTGTATTTTGGAAGTGCTGCGCTGGTCGTTTCTGACTAGGAAGCCATATAATGGAGGCCGGGATCCGGCGACCCGGGAAAATCTTTGATATTTGCAAATTCAAGCGCCATATGCGTACGCACATAGGACGTTACGTTACGTACCTTCTTGCTGCAGACGCGGGAAATGGAATTGACCAAAAGGGAAATAACAAATCCGCTTATATTTCCCACGAGTGGCACAGTTGCTTGGAGGATCTGTAAAATTAAAAGAAAATCCGCGACACGAATGATTGAAATATCCAATAAATGAAAATTCAAAGGGGTCAAAGCGGGAAATGGGATTTATGGAATTGTGACATGCACACAACTTCGCACAAAGAAAGGGTCATCTGGCCCGGGTCGTGTCATTTCATTCATTCTCGGTATGCGTGTGTGACTGCTGTACAAGTTCGTTTCACAATGTTATATAATTCGCTGTTGATGCGAATTGCAAAAATTTTGCGAATTAGTGCCAAAATATTTCTAGGGTATCAAAAGGCGAGAGGGGACCGGCGAGTGGGAGTTTTGTGATTTTGTATCACAAATGACACAAAACTTTGTTTTCCCTCGATAATTGACGGAAAATAATTAAAATAATTATTTAAAAGCCAATGCTAATTTATAATATTTAGTAGCTGGTAAAACACAAATATGGTTTCTGTAATTTAGTAAAATGTTGGAAACGCGCATTTCTTAGGCATGCAAAAAGCGCATGTAGAAAACCTTAAGTTAAGTTAATAAAAAAATAAAAAATTTGTAAAAGTGTATTTGTCCCTTCACCTTAGGTAAGGTAGGTAGGTAACACACTTTTAACACTTGCTTTGCGACTTGCAAAGTGTCAAGTCAATGTAATGTAAACTGAATAATAATTCAACAAAGCCATGAATATTGTAAATTAGTATTGGCTTTTAAATATGTGGATAAGAACATTGTCTTTTTTGCTAGAAATTACAACTCCATTGATTAATTGAATATGAACTGGTGAATGTCATTCTTCATTAACTGGGTCCCCAATATTATTAGGCCGCAAATATTATATAATGAAATTGGAGTTTAAGTTATTTAAAACTGAATAGTTCCTACTTCCTAGATGGATGTAATGTAATTCCAGAAGATGTAGCGCTATTTAAGTATTTTAATGCACACTTAAACGTCAATATTTATTAAATTTATTGACGATTTGGTCAAGTTTGGATTCAGCTCTCATTGTTTCATTTGGGCAAATTTAACAATACGTCGTATTTTCTACCCAACACACTACACAGTTTACACATTTTTAATAATTTAAACGCCAAAATTAATTTATAATATTTGTGCCCTGTTGGTGGTTAGCGAAACAAAATGAATATTGCCCAATTTATAGCGCCAATTTGCTGGCGAAGCATCCAGAATTTTTACACCGTATTTAAAAAAAAACATTTTAACTCACTCAGTTTGTGCGTGCTGTACCCTAGTTTTTTTAACGACTGTTAGCAAATGTAGCCTTTAGCCAGATTTATGCAAAAAATAAACTTTTACCACATGCAAATGCAAAACAGACGAACTTGAAAGTTCCTAATTCCAGACTTTCTAGTCAATCCGCCGCAAACCCACAATTCGAAAATCTAGTATTAATTATTGGTAAATACCACACTCTTTTTTTTTAACTTAAACGCCAAAATCAATTTAAAATACCCATGGACTTGTCGCCTAAATTATTATGCAGTTTTTCACAAGAATTGCTACTAAATACAAATGCGAAAGTAAACATCCGCCCTATCCATCCTCACATACACTAATGTACCGTATGTCATTGTAGCAAATGACAAACTTTTTAAAATTCCAACCAAACACATGCATTTGCATATTATAGCTATCCGCGTTTCCCCCATTTCTTTTACATTAGATTCCATTGATTTGGGATTCCGCATAAACATTTTGGTATTGAGTGCCTGTCAAAGCCTTACGCTTTTTGCTGTATTTATTTATTTGCCCACGTCACGGGGACGGGTAAAATATGAGTGAATAAAAGCCCCGTCGTACGTACGTAATACTGAGAATGGGAATTAAATCCATTCTACCATTTATCACCTCCCAGTCATTCTTTGGCGTAACATGTGGGTGTCAAGAAAGTACGTAGGACTCGGAAAATCAACAAGGAGGCCAAAAAGATGTGTAAACTACAATATTTTATTTACTTTTGGAGCTCCCAGCTCCTCTTGAAGGTACAGGGGCAGGATACACATCGAGAAATTCCCAAACACCCGCGCCATGGCGAGGAGGACCGCCACCTACGGGTGCGGCGTTATGCAAAAATAAATAACGTTTTTCCCGGATTCTGCTCGTCAAAATGTAAATAAACAGATATGGAAAAATATGTATATGGATGTATGTATTATAGATCGGCTAGGTTAAATGTTTAAAAGCTCCAACAATATAATGACCCTGCAAGGGTACTTGGATTGAAAATACACGTGTTAATTTTACAACTTTTACTCAGATATAATTAATCAACCCATAAATACTTTAAAATAATATCGGCTTTTAAATACGGTTTTTTTGGCTAGGTCGTTAGTAATTCTGGAGATAATCGTAGAATTTAAACTACATCATATTGTAATCAGATCACAGATATATCAAATAAATATTGGCGCTCAAATATATTGTATTCAAGACATGCTGATTTAATGTGGATTAAGACGTCAATAGTTATTTGATGTAATTATGATCTTATCAAAAAAGTGTGATAAAAATCCATTGATTTCCAACATCACAATACGCCGAATTTTTCACCTACAAAGTTGACATTCATTTTTATTAACTTAAAAGTCTATCAATTAATATTTTTCATGTGTATTTCAGGTGGATCAGGTTTTGGTTAATTAAAGGCCATTAGATTCACCGCATTTAAAAGCCAATATTAATTTCTAATATTGCTAGCCTAATTAAATTCTGAACCAGTTACTTGTTTGTTGGAAGTTAGATTTGAGAAATGCCTTAAAATTTTGAATGCTCGTAAATTTGTAACGGAACATTGTATTTGCCCGCATCTTAAAAGCCTATCAATTAATATTTTTCATGTGTATTTCAGGTGGATCAGGTTTTGGTTAATTAAAGGCCATTGGATTCACCGCATTTAAAAGCCAATATTAATTTGTAATATTGCTAGCCTGATTAAATTCTGAACCAGTTACTTGTTTGTTGGAAGTTAGATTTGAAAAATGTCTTTAAATTTTGAATACTCGTAAATTTGTAACGGAACATTGTATTTGCCCGCAATGCTGAATCGTGCCGATCTATACTACGTACATGACACTTGCACAGTTCATACTTGGTAATATTGTTTGCGTTTGAGCCAATCTCTCCATTTGATTCCGCTGCACTTCATTTCTGTTGTGGTTTGGAGGAGATGACTACTTTCTTCGCGGCTGCTGTGGTCGTCGTGAAAGGATTTAATTTTGCAGTCTCCGTCCTCCGGCGTCCCAATATGGAAAACGGCTGTGGATACGAATCCAATGCAAGTGATGACGACGGCCATCAACTGTGGGGAAATAAAATAACAATACCAGGTACCCCCTTTGTGTCCCGCCCTCGGGTGTACAGGAAATTGCGAATTTGACAATGCATATAGTTTGGGTTGCGCGTTTACGTTTGTTTTGCGTTGTATGATTTTATTAATAGAATTCAAATGCTATGGAGAATTGTACAAGGTGCGTGCGCGTGGGGTGAACGTGAAATTGTATGAAATTTAAATTTATGGGATTTCAGTTTGTGGCAAAAGCGCCGATTTGTTGAAATTAAAATTTTGATTAGAATAAAATGAATTGTAAGATAATAGTTCGCCATGTTTAGATAAATTCAAATTCGCATAAGTTCATTGTGGGATTTCTTGGTATTCAAAATCCCGATTTGGCAACATTGTATTTCTGACTCCTTCCCAGTCGTAGATACCCGGGAATTGTTGGCGGGTAAGTAACATTACATTCGCATCCGCTCAAATATTTGACTCACCGTAAACTTGTTTGAGTCGGAGGTGCCGATTCCAGGTGGGAGATTGGAGGAGAAAGTGAATCCGGTCGCCAAAATGATGCAGGCAACGGCGTACACAACGATGTGTGTCAAAACGTCAAAGGAGCTCCTTTTTACCAAAAAAAAAGGAAGAAACAAAGGATGCAATTATTTGTAACTAATGAAGCATAAATGCACGGCAGGCTACACACAGGGGAAATAAAAGCGGGTCTTTGTGGGGATTAAGTGCCACATACGCGACTTACTCCGAAGCGGGTAATCCCGGGCTACTGGGAGCAAGGAATTTTGGTGCGAGGTCGAAAATAACAGGATTTGGAATTCCACACACCTGGCGTGCGTGGCGAGAAATTTTGAAATGCTGAAGCAATTTTGAGGCGGACGGCGCGGAAATTTGATAATTTTTGGCAATAATTTTGCATTGTGTCTTTCTGGTAATTAAGCGCCGATAAGTAAGGGTTAAAGACAAAAGAATTATTTGATTTAACGGAAACAAAACAAATTTTGATTTTCCGAACATGCATATATTTATTAGAAAACGTGTAAACTTCTTGTTTCAATTTCGACGCATTTTTTGCATTGCGTTTTGTTCTGGATATCTGGACATTATTAAACATAACAAATTTTGCGGTTCAGGCGCCAATTCGAAAAATAATTGTTATGCATTAGGTCTAACAGATAGGATGGTTTTCTATGACAGCAAAAACGCTGTATGCTGAAACCAAACTCAATTTAAACAAAAATCCAGTGACCAAAAATACCAACATCTAATGCGGACTTAAATTTCAATAATTATTTGACAGATTTATGAGCAGGTCATATTTAGAAGCCAGTACCAATTCATAAAACTTATTCACCTAAATAAAGTGGTATCCAGTTTAGTTTCCCTTGTGAGCCATTCAAATTGTCGATACAAATTCCTTTGTTGACTGGAGGCTAATGGATTGACAAGTTTTATCTCTTGCATATTTAAAATCCAATATTAATTAAAAATATTCAAGGGCTGGTGAAATTATTATTCAGATTGCAACGTTTTTTTTAACCCAAACGCAATTGGAACAAAAATACAAACTTTTGAATAGAAACCTATGGATAATATAATATTCATGTCAAGTTTTGCGTGTTTTTGCATGCAAAAGGTCTGCACGAAATGTCAGGAGAATCTAACAAAGCCCACGCTTTATGCAGCAAAGTAAATCTTTCAAAAACAGTAAAAACACACTGTTCATGCTATGCTTTGTAATAGGGATTGGCTAATTGATGTGTGGAACGCACTTAACTCATATTTGCCATCAATTTTGATTACATTTGGTTTCATAATATTAATTCAATATTTAGTATAGTAGCCTATAATACACAAATGTTAGTTGTAACTTCATTCAGTTAGTTGTGGAGGATGCATTTGGACAAAATTTAGGAAGCAAGGCACTTCGCATGTCCAAATTTGCGGTTTAGCCAAGATCTATACCTAAAGAAATTTCATTTCTATAGTACCTTAAGCTAATCAAATTTCCATCAGCTTTAAACTACGCAAGTGTAGTAATTACTGTATTCCAATTTTTGACGCAATATTGCAAACCCCTAATCCACCACAAAATGTATGCAATTTTTTCGATTAACATTCTTTGTATCTAAATGGTTATTTATCGGAATTGTGTGGGAAATGGCCCAGTAGGTCGAGTTTCCCCATTGGGAAATCGCATGGGTTTGGAATTTGCAGCAAAATACGCATGCGCGTTTCTAATGCTACCGCACCGCTGCCATTGTCATTTCCCTTACGTGCCATCGTTGTGCCGTGCAAATTACACAATCTCAAAAAAAAAGTCAGCAAATGAACAAACCCTGCAATTCTTCCGCCGGAAATCACATTGTTTTTTTGTATTTCCCGCCTCAAATTACAGGAAGTCACGTGGATGTGTACAAAAAAAAGTGGACTCACCTAATGATGCTTAATTGGGTTCTTTCCCAGCTGTTGGGGGACAGCTCAGGGATCATACTCAAATGGGAGACTTGGACAGTGGCCCATCCACTCATGTATCCCATAGCAATCAGCGCCAGGTAAATTAGGAAATCCGTGGACGGCGGCCCCGGCACCGGCACAGTCGTTGACTCGTGGCCTTCGCCTTGGCGGCAACCCCAGCAATTTGAAAAAAGAAGTGGGAAAGTGAAGAGGACAATAATGGATCCGGTCAAATGGACCAGTTTCCGTTTCCCGTGGCGTCGGAGCCATTTGCACGGCAAACGAGAGCCCAGACTACTTCGGTCCATGTTAAATGCAGCTACGAGGGTGGAAATTGCATCCGAGGAAAATCCCGCCATCAGGATGAGACCGGACACTGCGGCGGGTACCTGGATTCGTGAATATGAATGGTCGATTTAATACAAGTCAAGCTGTAAAACTTTACTAAGTTTCATTTTGAATTAAGATTTGGCATTATAAAAATTAAAATCGTAGTTAAGTTAATGGACAATTAGAAAACATCTAGTAATATATTGTTTGAAGAAATTGCAGTAGTGATATCTAGTAACATATTTGCAGTGGGTCTTAAAAAGTAAAATTAAGAATCGGAGTCCAAATCAGATTTGGTCGCTAATTTTATAGAGTATACCGTAGGCAGGAATGACAGAATTGATCAGATCCGAAAATGTTGAAGAATTCCTTCAGGTGATGAAGTGGAACCGTAACTTTTGATAATAATTCATTAGCATTCAATTAGCATTACCATTCAAGCTGAAAGACCTGTACTAATTTTTGCATTAGGTTATAAATATAATAATTTTAAATCGCAGTCCAAATTGGTA
>JAAXYW010003943.1:0-10304 GCA_036851895.1 Orthonychiurus folsomi | reverse complement strand
GGATAATACAAAATGAGAGGAAAGATGCAAATGCGATGCAAAGGGAAGCCTTCGATATTTAAGCGACGCGACGCCTTGCTCTACTTTCCGTTAATTAACTGAGAAGTATTAAAGGACTCCTGGCATTCATAATAACTTTCACCCCACTGCTTTTACTCCTAGCCTCGCTCGCACCATAAGATTTTATGGCTCATTTTTTCCATGGATTCTGGAGAGAATTCAATTTTAACTGTATCCTTTCCCGCCCTCCTGTAATGGGGTGGATGGAATAGGGCAATTAAGATGTGCGAGGAAATAACTAGGGCGTTTGGCGTTAAAAAAAGGAAAATGGCACGGCAGATATGCTGAATGTTGAAAAGGCAGCCGTGCTGCGGCACAAATTATTAATACCAAAATTTTAAATAAATTGAAAAATCCTACTTTGCTTTCTAATTACAAATCAGAGAATTCTGATTGGTTGACATGATTTTATGTGCATAACAGACCTGGATCACACGAAGCTGAATCAAAGCGGCATAGAAAGAGGAATTCTATTTATCCGGAACCAAGACAAATGGGGGAAGAAATTGCTTATTTTCAAAGCTAAGAATCATCAAAAAGGGATTTATCCTATGGACGATCTTAAGAGATTCATCGTGTACTTCTTCGAAAGGATTGAAAGGTAATTTTGGAAGGACAAGTCGGATCAACTTGTCAATGGAGAATAAGCTCTGTCCTTCTTTTGGCTCTGTATTCATTACTGATTCTTCTTCTTTTTTTTACTGATATTAATATTGTATTACACTATTGCATGAAACGAATCCACAAGAGAATCTTCTGCCCTAAAATACGACGGATTGTAAAAATATTTCAAAGTTGGTCGATTTCCCATTTGTAAATTTAAAGAAATCAAATTTTTTGGCACGTTCACTCCCTACTGTCATCCAATTGTCCAATTCGCACTGAATAAATGACTACGGCATTACCAACCACAATGCCAAATGCCATGCATGCGGAATTCTCCAGAGACAAAGTCAAAGTCCCCGCCTGTCTGGAGTTTGACTTGACTTCGTTTCTAAAGTTGAAACAAGATTTTCCCTGATCCTAACCAGACATTTGTCCTGGAAAGGACGGACGTATGTATGCGACAGCCTTTCCAACTTTTGGCGAATTCGCAAAAACTTTTATTTCAGGCTCAACGGAGTGAGTGTCACAGTTTCATTTTTCATTAAGGGATGCGGAGATAGGGATCCTTATATTAACCTCCCTTTTCATTAACTCATCTTGGCGTGGAGCCTCTACACAATTTCCAGACTGACTGACGGACGTGACAATGGGAGATTTCACCGTTCACGAGTTTCAAATTATAACTTATACATTTCCCATTTCCCGGAACGCTCCCTTACAACTAAATTAACAATTACCAATTTCTTTCTTGTCGCTGGATTCCAACTACCACATTTTATATTACATTTCCATGGAATCTTTTCATTTTGTGAGTGTCAAATGGTAAATGGAATTTGTGAGACTTTAACTAATTTTTTTAAAAATCCTTTTATTTTAATTTTTATTGTAAATTCAACAAAATTCTCATGCACAGTTATGGTATTTCACTAGCCTTCAAAATGCGGGAAGCTTGAGTTGAGATGGAATGATAATGTAAAAAATGGCCACTCATGCTCCTACTCCGTAAATTTATTCCATTCCGTTGAAAATGAAACTCTACCACAAATATCCCAAGAGCTTTACATCGTCTTGTCCCTCCCTTCAAGTGCATAAGGATGTAATCTTGACAATGGAAGACAATTGCAAATTGGACTTCTCCGGGAATTCACATTTGTTTGCCCAGTCTTTTCCCCCTCACTGCACTCTACTATATACAATTCTATTTTCTATTATAACATGGAATTGAGGTCATTCGTCGCGTTCTCCAGCAGTCAGAAACAGAATAATACATCGTCTGGAGATTAAAAGTCCGACTCCGCTTCGCAAAAATATCACATTTATTTTTGTGCTATTGCGTATTCAAATTTCATGACAATGACTCTACAGGGAAGCTCAGAGTGACCAAATCTCTGTAATATTTGACATGAAGGATACGGGTTGGAATAACATGGACATGGATTTCATCCGCTATTTAATTACTCTCCTCAAGCAATACTATCCTTGGTTTGTAAATTACCTCATGATTTACGAAATGCCTTGGCTCCTTAAATGTAAGCAAGCAGCACATTTTAGTAGTATATTTTTAATTTTTATAATTAAATTTTATGTATCTTGTACATTAGCTGCCTGGAACATTATAAAGGGGTGGCTTCCGGCCGTTTTTGTGGAGCGAGTTAAATTTATTGATAAAAAAACAATTGGTGACTTCATCGATGAGAACAATCAATTGGTGGATTGGGGCGGAAAGGATGACTACAAATATGAATTTACCCCGGAAGTTTGTGGGAGGAGCTATCCGGTAGATAAGGCCAAATCCACATCCACCCGTGCCAGTAAAGTTAATTCGATTCATTTGGATTCTCCCGCTCCTGCTCCTCGGATAGCAAATGGAAAACCGCCGCCGGATGTTAAACCTCGAAAGGTGGGTAAATAAGATAATTGGAGAGATGCACGGGTACATTACTGTACGTACGTACGTACGTACGCTGTCAAATTAGAAATTTGAATATATGATTATGCCTTTGGCATGGCTTCGATATTTTTAGCTTATACATTACGTATGTCCCGGAATCGCCTTGACGTCATAAGCAAATCTGTGCTTTTTGACACAGTCCGTTGCACGTTGCCAAGTGAGCCACCTGAAGTAAATATTTGAAATATCCGAAAAGTATAAGCTGAATTTGACATTGCAATGGCTTTGCTTTAAAGTGCTTTCTTTTGTGAGTTGATTCTTGGCTCTGTTAATTTTCTGCTCAAAATGTCCAGCACAAACATTCGAATTGACGAACAGCGTAAGGGACATTAACCACAAATTTAACACAAGACAATGTCTTAATATTTTCAGGTCAAATTCACAGGTCAAGATGGCGGAGTCGACCGAACGGACGTGACCGTGACATCCATTGACTCCCCGACCCGCCAGAGTCAAAGCCAGCAAACACCAGCACAGGAAATGTCTAAAAGTCCACCACGTAATTAGCACTTAATTGTTTAAATTAGACGACATATGTTGTTCATTGGAGATAGACATTGACAATTTGTAAAGCCACATCTTTACTTTTTTTTCAGAAAGAACACCTGATCCCCAGCAATTGGTGGAAGTTAGATGAAACCCTTATATTCTCCTCTCAGAGTGGGATCATCCAAGGAACATTTCATGTCCAGAGCTTGACCAAAGCTACAGTTATCATTAAGGTGCGTGGAGTGTCAAAATGTGTTATATATCAAAAAATAATAACTCCAGTCCTGAAAAAAGGGGAAAAAAAACTTACTTTTAGGAAATAATTACTATTTTTCAGCATTGTCCCTCATTTGTGTTAATTGGAATCCTCTCTTCCAGGTTAAGACGACATCTCCGGAAAAGTATCGTGTTCGGCCTACAATTGGGCTAATTGAAGGAGAAGCTCGTGCAACTATTAACGTTTCAAGTCCACGAAGGTGTCCGTCTCACTTCACTCCCATCCGACCGTTTCCAAGTCCAAGCGTCCCTTGTTCCCCGCGGATTTCAAATCGAGAGCTCAGATGGGGAGACGGATTCCGCGGGTGCCGGAGGATCCCACGGCATTAATTTTGGAAACTTACAGGCCCAATGGAAGGTAAATCCTATACGGACAAATGTAATTCTTACATACGCACTTTTAGGGCTAGTTTAACTCCACCGAGACATATGAGACAATAAAAAAGTAACATAACATTCTGCACATAGAATTTTGAGATACTGATTTTGGACTTACCGTACTGAAGGGTGCGGGGACAAGGATAAAATTGAGAATGTCTCCAAGAAATTGAAATCCCGTCTTCAAGTAGGTACAGGATATGAGGGAAAGGAAAGAGGATAAAATTGTAATAAAGTAGTAAAAGAACGACGTGGGTTTTCCTTCCGTTTTTCCAGATTGGTTTCAGGGCTTCCCCCCCTTTACAGTAGTATTTGTTGCCCAGGAGTTCATATACTTCCTTCCTGTAGCTTCCAGCTAGCTTTGTAGCCCGACGACAAAATCCCATCCAATAAAGAGCCCCGTAAACTTTGTTCATCTAAATTGAAATATTGTGCCAAAATTTTAAAATGCCTGGGGAAAGTTACCACAACACAATGTACTATGTATTTCCTGGGAGGTAAGAAAAAGATGTAATATGATATAAAATGCGGAAGCTCCATGCGTTTTTGTATAGTAGTCATCCTTTGTTTTTTACGTTGAGTTATGATGCTTCAAAGTTCTTCAAAGGTACAGGACCCCTGGGTTACACCAGATATAGATTTTTGGGGTGATCTAATTAGAGGGGCTGGATGGCTATTGACTAGGGCTCTGAATGACTGACTACTTTCCTTCATTTCCCAAGTAATAGACTTTTCCTTTCAAAATAGAATATTACGGATCGACCTGGTGCTCAAATTGAGACTCATCGACTCACTTGCAGTGTGGATCCTCGAATGGAGGAAGCCAATGGCGGCTCCGCGAGTCCGCTTCCTGGACTAGTGACGATGAATGAGGAGGACATGCGCCGTGGCTTGGTAGAATTGGAACAAAAGGTATTAACAATTATTGGAAATACAATGGTGAAAATTTGTAATTTTTAAAACATTGTATACTTACTTACAACAGTTAACGGAGAGAATCACCGCAAAAATCGGTGACAGAATAAAAACATTGGAGTACTTACTGTATGGAATCCTTGCCCTCCTCACACTATTAGGACTCTTAATTTACTTCGGAATCCCGCCAGAATTCAAACTCCCGGATAACATCTGTACAATGACAGACCACGACCACAAGGCGAAGCCTATAGAAGAGTCCGATTCTTGCATTTAGGCCGTGATAAACAATATATTATGTATATGCTTTATTCTAGTCTGAAAATGACATGGAATTTTAATGGGTAATCCATCCATGATATAGAATTTTCAAAATACCCGCCAAAGCGCGAAACTGTGATTATGCGAATGTAATTCCGATAATTGTGAAATAATTATACTACAAATAAAAGACATATTAGCTTTACATTGATTTGCATGATAAATACTTAGAAAATTACCAGCGTATTGTAATGTTTGCACAGATGTTGGTCCCAGCCCGAGGCCAGGTTTCATATTTCCAGAATGAACGGATTTTCCGCGAACGGGAAGTCTTAGCATAATCAATAATAAAGCAAAAGGGGAAAGGCAAGGCAGGCTAGGCGGTGAAGCTCATATTTCAATTTTCAACTTGAAAGTTGGCAAAATGAATGTTCATGTAGCCTAGCCGCACATACGTACGTACGCACGCACGGGAGTCCAGAATCAGAGAGACTCCAGATTTCCAGGAAATGTGTGTGTGTCTGTGAACTTTGAAAAGAGAGGCTTTCAAGGGCTACGCTAGGACTGGAGGGAACAGCAACATTTCAGGAGAGATGGTAAATAGCTGGGAGGAGGATGAGAGAATGGAGTGGAGAGCTTTGCCTCACCAAACTGCGCCCCGAGTCCATTTCGCCATGTTTTGGACATAAATTGAACTCAATTCACCAACTCCACTCTACTTTGCGACAAATTTGTAAACAACAGACAGACTGGGACTGCTACATTTTCAGGGTGGTTCGAAATATAATACAATACGAAACAAATCTTCATTTTGCTATTGTGCGTGCCGTGCTGGATTTTATTTCGTAAATAATTACTGCAATCTAGAATTTTAGAGTAGGCGGACATGTGACAATTCAAGCAATATTTGCCTAATTTTAAAATGTAATTGTGACGAAAATAATATTTTTGTGTTTGTTATTTTGCCATATCCACCATTCGCACAGCAGAACGCAGGATTTTTATGACCACCTGCATTTTACCGCGAATGCCTTTGAGACCACTCAAACTAAAACTACTTGCGTTTCCAGTTCAAGTTCTTAATTTACAACCGCAAGCGTCAAGCTTGAAATACTTTCGAGTTGTATTCATCCGAATTTATGCGTCATTTTACCGCTTCCTTAACGACCAAGGGTGTGTTTGGCAATGCAAACAATTTTGAAGTCAAATGCATACATACTAGTGTATTGTATTTGGGGACTTCCTACACAAATATTAGGGGAAACAGAAAAAAAAACAAATTGTTTTGAACTTGTGGCGGTAAATATGGAGGCAGAGGCACAACCGGCGGAGCAGGCACCCCAAGAAGAAAACAATGAATCTCCGCAAAGTAATTGCATTCATGTTTAATATTAAAAAAGGGTATGAAAATAAATAATGTATTTTTGTATTTCAGTGAGCGTTCGACCGCCATTGGCTTTCATTGATCCAGTTTTGGCTTTCCGACACATTGATTCTTTGGTGTTTGCTCGAATTCTGATTGAAAACCAATCGAAGACATGCTCAATTATTTACCGAGTAGTACTTACTTACATTTTAGCAATAACTAATTAACCAATTAATCAACCTTTGACCCTCTAATTAATTTGCAGATCAAACCCTACAATTCTAGTTTCAGGGAGATACAAGGTCCGCCCTTTGATGGGCATCATCGAAGCAGGAGGCGTGGCTTCCATCCACGTGGACGTTAATCCCGGCCTAGCGCCCATTAACATCAACTCGGATTTTTTCCAGGTCATTGTGCTGTCAACTGCTGGAACAGCTTTGGAATCCCTGGATAATTTTGACCGAAGGATTTCTCAAAATATGCTAAGATTGTTTTGGGTGGTAAATTCAAAAAATGCTATTTTATACATATTATGCCTAAAGCACTACAATATTTTCAACTTAATACACAGACAGCCAATGAGAGTGACGTGGACCCCGATTATATCAACATCTCATGTAAAATCTCCCATGAGGTCAACAAAGCAGTGTGTATTGCTAGGGCCCAGGAAAAAGCGAAAGCTAAGAATTCCGGCACTGGATTACTCGACGGAATTGATGGACCAGATTTGGCCTCTGATTTCCGAACACCAATCAGAACTTGGAAACGCATTTCTGGTCCAGGTGATGTTAAGGACGAGGTCACCCATTTGGCAAATAATGTACGTAAATTTAATGACTAACTAATATAAAATATGGGTTTATAATGCGATTTAAATTCCAGATCACTATCTGGGCAAATTACACAAGCGAACTTCAGTTGAAAATTGACAAACTTCAATTCAAATTCTGGGTCATGTTCTGTGTGTTTATGGTTTCCTTGATTATCTACAGCGTCACATTGAATACCTACTTCCAACACCAACAGTTTGAAATCCGGTTAATAAATGAGACGATCACATCTTTAGACAATAGATCAGTGCCGCTGGATCAATTGATTCAAGTAATTAATCCAAGACAAGGAGAGTACGGGTGGGCATTTACAATACGTTATAATTTTTTCAATTTGTGCAGCAATTCTTTCTGATATTTGGAAAGGTCAACAAATTGAAAATCCAACGGATTTCAAATCTCCCGTCGATGGAAATCAATGATTTTAACTTTTAAAAACTCTATGCACGCAAACTACTATGTTGTAAATCCTAACTGCCCACAATGTAAAATGCGAATAAACAATTGCGTTCGTTCGCACTGTACTAATATTACACATGCTATGCTATTTCTATGTCCTTGGGCCGCCATGCCACAAAAAGCAACAAGGGAAAGTGCAATTTCAAGGATTTCATTTTCCGAAAGAGTGAGCGGGAAATTTACGATTGTCCCTCGCTCCAAGTTCCCATTTATTCACATCGTGTCGCATTTGTCGCCCCGAACTTTCCTGCACTTAGTAGTCCGTGAACGAAATCACAGCATTTTCGCTCCTTGAATTTGAACTTCCTTCACATTTGGCGTCGTCGTCGCGTCTTGGTCTTGCAGAAAAAATTCTGTACTGGGAATCGGTGAAAGCTCCAACCGCTACGTCGCGTTGCTATCTTACATACATCACACGAGCACACGACGCTCGTGCAAAAGCACGGGTGCAAAAAAGGTGAAAGCAAAAAAAAAAGCAATTGTAATCTTGTATCTTGGCTCGTACTCCTAGTAAATAAAGCCAAGGGAATTATTTTACTCTTCGAAGTAACGAGTTTCAAAATTAGACTTGGGATCCATTGCACGTCGCGTCATAATATTTAATATTTCATGATATTGATTCCCTTTACCTTCGCGTCAGCAGAAATGTGACAAGAAAATGACAAGGGAAGCAGAAATACGGGAGTGAAATTAACTACCAAATCAAGTCGGGATGAAAGGAACTTTCATTCATTTACTGAACCATGATTTTTTTGAAGAACGGGCCGGAATATCCATCCATACCCAGTCGAGGTCGAAGCAAGTGTCTGAGAAATGAAAGAGCCGGGCCCTTTTCCTTGCTTTGTCGTATTGATTCTCGTGCGTTTTCTAGTAGTAGTTGTTACGTTATGGGTAGTACATACGCATAAAGTACTAAGACTTGTTGTAGTCAGTCGACTGCGGAAACAAAACCGAAATTGGTGATGGAGGAAAGCGCGCGCCGCGCCGGCCGCGCGGAAGAAATGTTATTGAAGCCCAGATCCCAGCCAGGATGCACGCGAGACGAAAGCGCTGGAACTACGGAAACACCATAAGGCATTTTCTTAAAAGCTTTTACAGATTGATAATGAGGTTGAGGATACTTTTAACTAAAATTGAGTTGGAAAACTTGTATGACATGAGTGCTGCTTCGTAACGCATGTTGAGTACGTAGGCAGGCATGGCATACCCAGGATCCTGTGTGTTATGTTACACTGGAAAGAGCAATCAAATATGAATTTATATGTTTCTGCTATCAGACAGGGCAGGATGCAGGGGAATACAAATACTTGCAATTTTAAATACATGTCTACAAAGTGAGAAAATAAATATGTTTATTTCTGGTGCGAAGGCAAAGTAAACAGTATAGTAAAGTACGTACTTATGTATTGACATTAGGATAAATCTTGTCGTGATATAAAATTCTGCATGGTTTATCTGCATATTGTAAAAGTTATCTGGACAACAGGGGAATGTTCAGGAATTCCACGAGGATGTTGATTTTAGAATGGTATACTAATACTGTATGCTGAGAATTATCTACTGCATTCAAAGACACACCGCACCGCTCGGATTCGCAAAGAAAAACAAGGGAAATATTGTATAATTTCCTGCCGGAAGAGTAAACAAGGTGCTTTGATTTCCTTGCGGGAAATGGCAGCTTTTATAAAACGTGAGCCGACATGTTGAAATTACATTCAAGTCCATGTGTAATGCACCTTGCTTCTCAGAATTTCATTGCCAGTCGCTGAATTTAAAATCCGTTAATATATTTTTAACTTACAAAACTTTTAAGTCACCCACTTGAATTTTAAATCCTGGATTTCTCTGGAATTTAAAGTACATCCTTTGTATTACGTAAACCCTAACGCAGGGTATCCTGCAGAATATCAATACAGATATGAGATATGCATCCCATGAGCGGAAAAGCATTTGCTTCGCAGTAAAAAAAAACACAACACATGGTGGAAGATAATAATTTGGATTTTTATGAACCCATGAAGCGGGACATCAAAACCATGATGTAATTTCCTGTACAAGTAAAAGCTAATCGAATCCCTTGTCAACTCACTCAAGTCAGAAGAGAAAAATAATGTTTATACGAGCTGAAATTCGAGTTGGCTGACGGCAAGGTTTGCATTAGGAAGCGTTTATTTGTGCAAGTAATTGACGTTCTACAAAAATCCATCGTCGTCTACTACAGTTCATTAGCGAAGGATGGGAAAATGCGATTGCCTTGCAAAATTAAATGCAACCGAAGGAGAAAGTGCATACATTACACCACGCCGCACAAGTGCACATTAGAGAGGTGGCCGCTTGCTATGTATTTCTTATCAGCCAGGCAAAAATTTGATTACACTTTGCATTGCAAAGTAAAAAAAAACCACTCTGGACAGGTGAAAATCGTTTCGGAAAAATAATTACAGGCATGTTTGTTTGTGTTTTCTATTAAGGTCGGGGTGCTTTAAAATAGATATGGATACCGAATGACCCATGTTTTACTAATCTAATTATCTGTGAATGTAAAAATGAGAAAGCTGATGATTATGGGATGTAAAATTCTTCCATTCCAATGTATTGTTGTGACAGGCGGTACGGTACGACCAAGCCTGAATGCGAGTGTATGCGATAAAATGCTGATAGGAAGGAATGAATTGTTATTTAATCAAGGAATGTTTTCAAATCTCATCTGGTA
>JAAXYW010003942.1:0-10305 GCA_036851895.1 Orthonychiurus folsomi | reverse complement strand
CTGACAGACTTTCGGACGACGACTGACTGCATGAAGGAAAATGCTGTCGGAAATATTTTGATCAGCAGGCGAAGCTGCTACGCTAGGATCAAGGGGAAAATGCATCGGGTGCTTCACCACACACAGACGCCACAGAGCATGCATCACCCGTACCGTAAACCGCAAAGTTTTTTCAATCATAATAAGTTTTTTATTCCGCTCTAGCAGCCATTGAACCGTTGAAAGATAACTAATTATCAAATACACACGTCCATCAATAATAATGCCAAGTGCAAAATTACCTGGGTTAGGAAATTGGAATGAAATTCCAAATGAACTAGATTACCATAACGAAACGCAAGGGGGAAAGCGATTATTCCTTATCCTGAATTTTACATTCATGCTCCATAATATTTGTCAAAAGGTAATTGCTAATATCAGCGTGTAACTGTTCTACTCTGGACAATTTTGCTTATTTATAAAGGACAAGGGAATTAATTTCAGAGGAATTGCTGAACTCGGAAGGTCTAATTCAAATCGATATGACGGTAAGCATTTTGCCAAATTGCTTACAAATACAAATTGAGGACGGAGCTACAAATTGTTGACTTCATTTCACACTAGATACTTTTATTTCCTCATTTGCGTTTGTTCATGGCTTGCGTGAGGGTTACATGCATGTCTTTGCGGATTTGAACTCAATAGGGAAATTTCCAATTATCCAATTCCAACCCAATATGATCCCAAAAGCCAACAACAACAATATATCACAAGGAAGGAAGTAACAACAACCACAGGCGTGCATGACACCATAGTAAATGTAATCCGAAAACCAAATAGTCCCTGTTTGGGTCGAAAAGTGGGCCAGACGGCCAGAGTCAGTGTGTTTGGAAGTGCGTTGGGCGTGAGAAATATATATGGGCGGTTTGTGGATTGAATTTTTATTGCCGTTATCCTGGCACTCAAGCACATTACATGCAAGTAAAATTTGAATGCCATTAAATGTAATTCCCTCTCTGGAATGGTCCAGCTGTGCTGCTGTCTATTATGCAGTTTCCATCATTATCTAATCTGTGGATTCTTTCTCTGGACCATGTTTTACGAAGCTTCATTGAATTCAATCTCAATGTTATAACACTACAATGTATACACCGGTGCAGAAACTTTTAAATGTATGAGCTAATTCATAACAAGGAGCTTAACTTAAACTTGACAGCCGAAGTAAAGAAGTAAATAATTAATGCTAAAGATTTATGATCTGTTATGTTATGTAGTAGGTTAGACGCCACTAGTTTAGGTATTTCGTTGCAACAAATATCCGTTGAATTGAAATAATACAGTAATCACCATTTGAAAATGTGTGTACCTAACCTAATCGGCAGCTTACAAATTCACTGCGAAGAATTCTAAGAAACTAAAAATATCTTCTCACCGAGTTTTAGCTTCGTGCCCCCAATCTGCATCCAGTTTAATCTTAGATTCCGCTTTTTCGCTTGCTGTAGTCGTGCAGTTTAGGTACCTGCAGATTCCACCGGATGCAATACACTGCTGAGGACAAGATGATGATTTCCTGGGTTTTTGGCGATGATGATACCAAATTGTTTCTTTACCACGCACAAAAACACTGCTAAAAAACATACAGTTGCAGAGTCTGAATTCCAATCACAATCCCAATCTCACGTTCTAGTTGGCCCTGAAACTACTCAACAGGATTGTGCTTTCAAAGCACCTGTGTAACATAAGTCCGACACTTCCACACAATGTATACTTACAGAAATTGCCAGAATTCGGTTCTGTCATTATCAATCTTTTGCCCAATCATTGACGCTCTGTAGTCACATCAAATAATTCCACATGTGTGCTTCGAATGACTGAATATTCCTCTTGGTAATTTTACTTCTTCCTTGCAGCTGCAAATTCTGCAAACCGGCACCGTCTTCTCACATTGCGCTACTGATGCGTCACAAATCACACGTTGACTACTAATACTTCCAAACCTCAAACCGGTAAATGATAGCAGTTCTTCCAGGGTGATCAATCAGCGAAGCTAATCAGTACCTGGATTCTCATTCACGTAGATCGGTTCCAGGTATCGACCTTATCATCCACTGATTTCACATTTCAAAGATAAACATTCACCACAATACATCTGGCAATTGCGCCCACAAGCCAGGTACAACCTAAATCAGAAACAATTATTTACATTAGCAAACAAATCAAGATGGCAGAAAACTGTCAAGATTATTTAGAACTGACTGTTTCCGTTCACCCACCTTAATTAAGAAGTGACAAGTCCAGTTCCAGTCCAGTCGCAGTTCAACACTTGCTTTTCTTTAAGCTAGCAGAGCAGTGTTCTCGTCTTTGTTCAAACACATTTGGAAATAAAATGTTGAGCTTGGATGAATTTACCTACAAGCAGGCAGAATAATATAGAAATAGAGTGGGCGGCTGCAATGGATTTGTAGTTTGTGTTGTAAGTAGAAATCCGCGGATGCCGGATAATTCTGAAGGTTGACTGGGTGTATTTTGTTGTTTGGCTACACTTTACTAAGGCCCAGTCAAATTCAGATGACCTTCAGGCCTGTGGATAACCTGAAACTACGACAGGTTTTAAAAATAAATATGATCTTCCCACAACCTGTCCATCTGAAGTGCAAAAGGCAGGCAGGGAAATATGTGTAGGCAGGGATACACAGGCTCGGCGCTCGCGCTGTCGGATTACCCCATCTCTAAACCCCGAATTACAACTTTTCCCACCTAAATATTGCCCCTTCACTTCAAGCAGCCACCATAACAGCAACATCAGCAGCGCAGCGTAAAGCTAGTAAAGTAAACCCAAGAAGTGTGTTTAAAAACACCTGAAAACAAACAAAAATATGAGAACTTGATGAAAATTTGCAGGGTATGGATACATCTTTCTTCTCTGCGCAACAGAGCACTTGGATCCTTTTTACTGCCTGCCAAGTTCATCACTGTAAAACTACAATTCTGTCTGTTATAGAATACGTCATGTCTTGCATGCTTCATCTTATGTAGCTAAATTCCACATTCGCACTAACCAGCACAAATGAACTTTTTAGGAAGCAATAATACAAACTCTACAAGCAAGAGCATTCTCATGTCACTAACAAGAATGAAGCTAAAATAGAACAAAATTAAATGAGTGGAACCATCAATTCTAGCAAATCCGTATGTCTTCATGGCATAATCAATTTTTAATGTACATTTTTGTATTCTAGTTGCATTGGATTTGGTATAATCTTTTCTCTTAAGTCAGCTGTGCTGTGTAAGCGCGGCATCGGTATGCATGCCTTGCAGTTGCAGTGGGTGGGTGTAAATTTTTTGTTTGTATTATCTGCACGCGGAAAAGGAATTAAAAAGTAAAAGTTTTTGACCACAAGACAGTGTGACGCGACGGCGCGGCGCTTTCTTCGAGCGCCGAAGAGAAAATTCTGGCTGCCGAAGGAATAAAATCAGATCCCTCTGGCCTCGCACCCTAAAGTCCCTTTCCCCGAATCCCCGAGCAAAAAAATCCAGTTTCGGCAGTCATCCCTGTGCTTCTACGCCATTCGGTTCTCCGGGATTGAAAGAACTGGGGTGGTTGCTTCGGCGAAAGGCACCGAGAAAAGTGGGTGCGTGTGTTGTATGTGTTCCTGTTCCCCTGCTTTCTCTGTTCCGGGGATTCCGCACTCATTGGATGGAATTTATTACGGCTAGACGTGTTCAGAGTGAGAAACACTGATTCATCCAAGATATATTTTTGTGTTGTGCACTCGGGTTCCAGGCACGAAGGGCTCGGTTGACGGGCGGACATCATTCAATTAATTTTTGTATGACTGCACTTTTCCTGCAAACCCCTTTGCTCTCACTATCTATTTGGTCAACCAAAGTTTATTAGCTAACATTGCAATTGGGATTAGACCTGGGACTGGCTAGTATATTTTTTTGATTATGCCAATCACAAGGATGTGCTCAGGACGTGGAGTGCGGAAATAGTAGTGTGGTCTGGTAAGTCCGTTAGTTGTCAGTTTAAAATGGTTTGTAACTGCCGAGCCGGACTCACTTTTCTTTGCCAGCAACTACTTGTAGCAATAGAGGTTATTAACCTCACATAAACAGCACACAGCTCTTATTATAGTATCTTCGATTTTGGATACACATTATATGTGTGTATGTGTCATACTTCAGCGCGTACAATGCTAATAGCTAAGTATTTCCGAATGGAATATGTGCAGTATTCAACCATAAACAGTTTAATAATTTAAGCAACAAATCTAATACAAGTAAATTTTCATTTTTAGATTCCAAGTTAAGCAAAAGGGAATAACTGATTTATTATGGTCTCAATCAACTCGGCTGCAAGAATGAATCTTCCTACTCAAAGCTCGGTGGACTCTGAGGACCTGTCAATACTGGTCCAAGAATTACGAGAGGTCGGCTTTGATGCAATACGATTTTCTTCCTACCGAACAGCCGCAAAACTTCGTTACATTCAGAAGAAAGCTAATTGTATGTAAATCAGCTGTGTAACTCCAAAGTGCTAAGTCAACTAAGTGGATTTGATTGTATCTCTTGCGTGTTTAGTTATTTTACTGGATCTATGGAATGTCATCGAGTCGATTCGTGAGAATGGCCTGAATGCGTTGGATCCTTATTCCATTATCAAGTAAATAAGAAACATTAACCAAACACATTGAAAATCGTAATTCAAACAAAAATCACTATCGTATTCAATCTACTTTAACAGTGTGCCAAAACTAGAAGCAGTTGTGATTTCTCTTTATGTCAACCTAAACAAGCGTCTCCCACAAGGACAACAGGTGGAAATAATTAGTTGTGCTCGTTACCTTCTGTCCTGGCTACTTATTGCCTACGACAAGTTAGTAATTTTATTTACTAAAACATTTACATGCCCAAGGGGTATAGTCTGGTGTAGCCTGGCCGGGTCTGGAGAAGGCAACTTCTCCTTGCACCCTATAGTTAAGGTCCGGTCTGGCCCCGGGCATGTATGTAAAACAAGGGTATTTTATCTTTAAAAAACAATATTTAAATATAACATCTGTTTTAGTGAGGCAAGTGGAAGAGTCCGGGTCTTCTCGGTTAAAGTAGGGTTGGTTACACTTTGCAACGGGAAATTGATTGACAAATTAAGATGTAAGCATTATCTTTAATCTCTCTTTAATTGCTCATGAATGACTACGCTTTGTCTGTAACATTATTGAATTCTAATTTCTTCAGATATATTTTCCCAAATATCTGACGCCAATGGCAGTTTGGTTCTTCCAAGGTTTGCAGAATTTCTGCAGGAACTTCTGGCGCTTCCTACTATGGTTTTGGAGTCTCCTACGTTTGGATATACTGATGGACTAGCTGCGACAATATTTGATGGGGTGATTAATTTTACAGGGTTTCTATTTTGCAAGTGGGTAATAATTTATGCTTTGGTTCGGATTTTATATTTTTGTAGACCAGTAAAGTGTATGTTAATGGGTTTTTGGATGCCCTGTTGAGTGAGCCAGGGCCGCCTTGTTTGATGTGGCTGCCTTTGCTTCATACCATGGCTTTGGTTGAAGATGGTAAGCGTAAAGAAATTAATTCCTTTAAATCATGGCTGGTTTAAACAAATATTTTATGCTATAAACAGTCACACACCAACTTCCTTGTAGTGTTTGTAAAGTTGGAAACATTCAAGGCTTCCGATACAAATGTCAGAAGTGCTCTAATTTCAACATGTGCCAAAATTGTTTCTGGCAGGGCAAATCGTCAGATAATCACAAAACTGACCATGAAGTTAAAGAATACTCATCCAATGTATGGTTCTGCAGATCCAAATATTACATGCTTACTTGTGTACAAACATTTCCTTTTATCTGAACATGTTTTCGCCTTGTAGAAATCAAGTGGGAATAGTTTTCGTAACTCATTCCGGAAGTCCCTTCGCTGTGTACCAGAAAAGTCCAGAAAAATGCCCAGATTTCCCGACCAGCCCGAACGCCCTTACAACCTTTCACACATTGTGTAAGTTAGAATCTCAGAAATGTGTTCTCTGTGAAATTTCCTGCTTAACCTATCATCCACCTTGCTCTAACCTTATTGCATTATATAATACCTTGGGGATATATATTTATTTGGTGTTGGTTGGTCTATCTCTGTGCCCAGCCCACCCTCACCACTACCCAGTCACAATGGTTTTGTAAATTATGACCATTTGGACGCTTATACTGACAGGAAAATGTTTGCCGCGGAAATGGGTCGCTGGTAAGCAGCCAACTATATATAATTGGAAATTGCTGTGCTATATTGTTCTTGAGCTTTTCATTTCCCACCCTTGGTTTTTTTTAATTTTTTGGTTTGGTCCTGGGGTTCTTATTGTAAAGAGTATACAAATTTTGTTTGCAACACTAATGTTTTGTGTTTCTTTATCGTGTCATTTAGTCCTAACAAAATGCCTAGTTATGCAGACAGCTTGAGTGAGAGTGACGAAGAACACCGACTCATTGCGAGGTATACAGCAAGGCTTGCATCTGAGTCCAAGTATCCAGTGAGTGCGGTTTTGCTTACAATATTCTAGCGTAAATCCGGAATTTTAGCTCAGAAATATGAACCATGTGTTTTGTGTTGCGCCCATTAATTTAACAATATGTTATTAACGTAAACTCTTTCACGCAAGCAGCCAGCTCCAATGTACAGCAAACCAATGCAGGTCGGTTCTTGCAGTCAATTCTATTGCGACCAGTTTGTTTTGAGATAGAAATGAACAAATATTGGCCGTGTTCGTTTTATGCATTCTAAGTCACATGTATGTAACTTACAAAACTTATACATTTTACAGCACAGTAGAACCCTGTCTCAGACTACGATGAATTTTTATGACACCACCCAAACACAAAGGGATATGATTGCACAGCTGGAAAATCGCAATCGCGAGATCATGTTGGAGATAGCACAACTTCGGTGAGGCGATCGATAAGCTGTAAAAATATTACGATGCAATATACATCCGAATTTGTTGAATCTGCTCATTCATTTTGTGATCCAATCCAAATTTTCCGAATTTCCAATGCCCTAATTAATATCATATCATCCCTATGACTTTTTGAAGAGCTCAGCAAGAGATGCACTTTATGAATGGTGAACCTGTTCAACCAATTTTAATGGAGGAACTTGAAGCACTGCGTTACCATAAGTCGGATTTGGAAGATAAACTATACAACTTACAGGATTCGAGAAGGCATCTCATGGGACAAATGGAAGGATTAATGAAACTTTTGAATGTAAGTTTTACCGTTCGACTGGTCTAAAAGAGCGTGGGACAGGGATACTATGGTTTAAATTCCAAATACGACGGAATAATTTCATGAATAACCAGGCACAACAGTTGATGGATAGATCCCCGACTAGTTCTTCTTCACCAAGATCTGCCAAGTCTCCACCATCTGCAGGTTACAATAATGCGTATGCTTCCGGTACAAGGTCACTAAATCGTTCTGCACCGACAACCCCACGCCATTCAGATGCCTTCTCTTCATTTCCTTCTGACCTGAGATCAGCCTTTGGTGGAAGTGGCGATGAATTTTCACAATATTCAAGCAGAATTAACAATCCTGGGACTTCATTTCAGAGCGGTGCTCAAAGATATTTGAAGAATGATTTGCTTCTGGCTGCTGACTCTGTTTCAACTGCAATGTCAAGTTTAGTAAAAGAATTGAACACAACTGGTAAGAAAAATTGTCACAAAATTTTAAAGTCTCACTGTTTTCTGTTTTTGTTAATGATAATCAAATGCATACCCAGGCTCCGACGAAGATAGTAGTGATTCTCGTCGTTGTCAAAAACTATTGAGTGAGTACACAGTATTTTCTAGAACAAGGACGTGTTTTCGTCCGGAACATTGATTGTATTGCGATGCATTTAGATGAGATGAATGATATGTCACCTGATGAGGCAAAGCTCACGAATTTGTGGAAGCAAGACTTGGAAAAGAGATACGAAGAAGATGCGAAATATTTGACAGAGTTGAGAGCACAGCGTCTTTCAAATGGAAATGTGGAATCGGAGGTCCAGGTCAAACTTGACAGGGAAGCGTGTTCAGCAAGGGCTGCAGCCGACAATATTAAATCCTGCCTCAATGCCCTTGATGATGAAACTTTTGCAGAATTGTACGACAACGACCCGGACGTAAGGGGTCGTGATTAGTAAAGTGACTTTTGAGATTTTCGGTTCATTGCACAATTTTACTCCATAGGATTTAAACGATGACTTCCGCGAATCGACTGTAGATGAGAGCAGTGACCAGGATGGGGGATGTTATGAGAAATCATCTTACAATAAGGACTCTTACGGAGGAAATGAATTTGACGAGGACAATAGTCCCGGTTGGGAGCGTGATGGCGACGCAAAGAGATGGTCTCATCGCCAATAATGTTTGTCGAGTAGTAACGTCAAGACGAAGATTCCCCACCTACTACAAATTCCATTAGGTGTTCGTTTAACCAGTACCTTTAACTATTAAGCTCTCTCAAAAAAAACGATTAATTGAAAGCCGAAATAAATGCTAAGCGAAAGGAATGTTGAATGGAAATTGACCTGCAATCGTATAACATTGGATGTTAGCCCAACCAAAACTGAAGTGCAATATGTGTTTCCTGAAGTGGAAGGAAAGTGCTGATGAAAATAACATTGACCTTATATATTCGCTCTAAAACTGTTTCCTAGAATTTGTAGTATGTTGTGTTCAGATTGTGTACCGAAAACCTATAACGTTGGAAATGAGAAATATGTATATTATTGCAAATGTGTGAAATCGTAACAACCCTCACATCTTTTGTTTTTACTTAACATATACTTTAGCGGACTAACCACGAACTAAGGGTTTTATTACTAGCCAAGACCCGGGTTCAACCTAGAACGCAATTATGTTTTGCTATGGTGTGCGTCAGATTAGAGATTATTGTAAATATATTTTGAATGCTCTCTAAGATTGAGGGCTCAGTTTCCGTACGAGTTCCCGAAAAGTGAAAAGTGTGTAGCAGCATCTTTGTTCTATTTTTACTAGAATATTGCTGTATGTGACTCTCCTAGACTAATCGCACAAGTTATAGTTACCGAAAAACTAATAACAATGTATTTCAGTTCCTGATTTGTCTGTGTTGTCGAAACCTGTGACTGATTGCTTTTCCGTCAATCCATGAAATTCCTTGATGTTGTGATATTTTTCTTCCTAATAATTTCATAGTGTCAACTCATTTATTCAATGCTCCGTATTTCTCAATTTCTCTGCAAGACTTGCATAACAGCACAATAACAGACTTCATGTGTAACTAAAAGAGTGAACTAAACAACCATTATATTAGTACTAGTTTTAAGAACGAATGTTATTTATAATTTAGAAAAAATACGTCTCAATAAAAGTGATTTAACCTTTGTCACACCTTACCCCCAAATCTGAAGATCGCAATGTCCATCATTATTCTATCCAGGCTGTTGGAGCGCATCCGCTTACGAACAAAGCAATTATTACGATTCTCCTACTGAATATTAACATTTTTTTGTCATTGTTACATTTGTAAATTGAGTTTCAAAGTCATTACAAAGATCAAATGGCTAAAAATGGAATCCGATTACCTATCTGGTGAATGTATACACCAGATATCTCGCTGCAAGTTACGCAGTTTATTACTGCTTAATAGTTATCTTTCTCTTGAATGCAGACAACCCAGACATCTCGTAAATCTTGTTGCCAGTTGTTTAGTATATCACTGTTAATAGCTAATTTCCAACAGACTGCACAGATTTAAGCTATTGCAGATGCTAGAATATGATGCTCTCAGTTATAATATGCGAAATTTCACTCCTTTTTGTAGTTCGAAGTCCAATTCATCAGCCCAATTGCTTTCGCATTTCATTTTCTTCACTCCAGAAAGCTAATAGGACCAGGATTGAACTAGTAATAGGGAAAGGAGAATGACGTCGCAAGCAGCAGGGTGCTATCCCAAAGTCCAAGATCTCAAGAAAACATGCTACCCAATTGGCATAATGCCAACTTGTAATCACCCAGCCGCGATTGTGGTTTTTCGCAGTTGTTCAATTGTGCGTTTAATTTGTAAAATCCCGATTCTCCGCGTTTCAATTCCAATACAGATTTCGAACCTAGAGTTAAAATTCCCGATTCCACTCCGATTCCACGCGACGCTTCTTCCTTCATTCTTCTTTATCAAGACGCGCATTCGAACAAATTTTCTATTGAAGTATAGTTAACATGTCACACTCTGAATGGATTACTTGACGTTATTTATGCCAATATTGCAATCTCAGCCCGGCTTTAGC